>PKRV01001244.1:890220-1013611 GCA_003709505.1 Hyphantria cunea
GTACTACTCGTGCGCGATAACTTGAGACCCGCGTGGAATTCGTCACCCCTCCCCTCATACCCGCGCACCTACCCTATGACGCCCGCAGTGTGAACACTGCGGGCGTCGAATGCGGGGTGACGAATTCCACGCGGGTCTCAAGTTATCGCGCACGAGTAGTAATTACTATATCTATTTTTGTCTGTATCAATCAACTCAAACATAAAAATCGTAATATTTTCTTTAAAGAATAGTATGCTTAACGTAACGTAACCTAAAGATTGAAATTAAATGATGTTTTAGTACAAGATAAAAAAATAATAATCTCCTTAATTTTGCACAAACAAATTTACTTAATCCCATGGAAAAAAAAATATTTCAAAATACATAATATAAAATATATATCATAAATATATTTGTAATAACAAACTTTTGCCCGATTTTCATATATATTTTTTACATTTCAAATATATTTCAGATGTATTCAAAATATATGAAATATACATGAAAATCAGCCAAAAGTTAGTTATTAAAAATATATTTACTATACATATTTTTTATATATTTATACATTTTAAATAGATTTTTAATATATTTTTTAGACATTTTGACATTTATTTCTTTAATATTTTTTATGGGGGTATATTCACGATAAAATAGTGAAGGCATTATTAATTCGATTCTGTCTTTTCAGATTATCAGTATGGATGAATCTGTTTGTATCATCTGCAATAAGGCATAAAAATATTGTAATGAATAACGTAATCAGAATAAAGTATCTACATTTAATTGTACGATTTACATTTATATTTTTATATAATGAGATTTTCTATGACATAAATGTAATTAGCATTAAAAAAACTTTTTAATTGAAACAAATTGCAGCAATCACATTTTTTAAATGAAATTATTTATAATAATTAAAAAAAAAATTCGAATTCGAGTTTTTTTCGATTTTTTGCATTTTCTGAGAAGATTTACTACAGTAACATATATTTTTTTTTCACCATCAAAAAGTAGAGATTTCAACGAACAGAAAACAAACCAACTTTTTGAAAAAAGCTGATATTTTGACGGGTGAGTTTTCGATTGAAAATTAGGGTGTTTTTTCGATATTAATTCAAAAAAAGGTGAAAAATAAATATTTTTAATCAAATAAATTACAGCGTATTTGGGACATAAAAAGGTAAGTATTTGCCAATTTCGTTAAAAAATAAAATTTTGTAAAAGATAAAAATAAAAAACCAAAAACTTGGTTTTTTGAATTTTTCACATAAATTTTGAGGTTATGTGAAAAAAGTGTAAATACAAAAGTTTTAGATCTTTTTATTACCAACAACTTTGCCAATTGACTTTTTTCGATAGGACTTTTAGTTTTGCCGGAAATCGAGAAAAACCGTTTTTTACCCTTAAAAACTCACCCCCATCCCCTCCCCGACCTCAGATCGCCCGTAAATTATTTTTCCCTTCATTTTTATAATATTCCCCTCCTTTTCTAATGGGTTTCATCCTACTACGATTTTAATTGGTTTTAAAAATTATCGACCCTGGTCTATGAGTAAAACAATTAATGTAGCACGTAGCCGCGTACAGATCTAAACTAATATAATACTATGGCTTGGCCATATTAATTTTTTAGCTTAATACTATTTTTATCACGTTTCCATACGTTATGTAAGAGCTCTTTGGTCTTGCAGGAGATCATGATACCTTTTGTTATCCAATTGCTTCTAGCTACAGTATTGCACTTTTTATTATTCACTATCTTTGTAGAGTCTTTAATTAGCAGATTTAATTTATTGATGAAGATATCAAAAAATTCTTCTGGGTCTTGTATATTTAATAGTGTAGACCAGTTAGCTTGATTACTTAAGTTCTTTAGTCTAGTATAATCTATGATATAACACTCGAGTTTGTTTTTTAAGATGATGCGTATCAACACTTAAAGACAACAAGATCGGGTAGTGGTCTGTAAATACATTAGTATAGGTAAAAGATTTAATATCACTAAAATTAGTTTTTATAAATATGTTGTCTATGCAAGATCCTCCCAAATCATGAGGTCTAGTAGTTCCATTGAAATAAGGGAGGTAACCATTATTAAGAACAGTAGACATAAATAAATTTGTTATTTGCTCAACGCTTTGAAGATTAGAATTGAAGTCCCCAGCAATAACATGATTTTTTCCGTGTTTATCCGATAAATATGTTGATAGTAGATTAACAAAAGAGTCTTTATTTACATCATGACATCTGTATACACCCGATACCTTGATGGATTCATTGTTATTTAGTTTTATTTTGACTGAGACAATTTTTAAATCACCAACTACTTCCGTCATTGGTGTATATTGTAATGACTTTTTCACATACATAATAACACCATCAGCTCTATTAATATGGCTGTGGTTGTAATAAATATCATAATTATTAAGCGAAAAGAAAGAGTAACACATAAGTGCCCAGGTTTCCGTACATACAATGACATCAGGTTTTATAGTTAAGTTTTCAATAAATATTTCTAGTTTTTCAAAGTTAGTATTTATGCTTCTCACGTTTAAATGCAGTATTAATTAATTTTCAATGTTAAGAGAACTGTTTAAACTATCCAAATCACTATAACTATTTTCAATTTAAATATCAAAATTATCACTCATTAGGATTGTAGAGAGCTAACTTTAGTTTATTCCCCATCTTATCGATATTGGAATTGCAGGTTTAGTTGGATAGTCACAATTATTTATCAGATTATTAAATTAGTGAGTGAGATAAGGACAGCATGTTTCGTTTGCACAGTGGTTAGTTGGTCTGTTTTTTTGATACTTATTATTGTAAAAAACACAATTTACGCATTTTTTTCTTGTTACTTACATTCACTAGTTAGATGATCACCAGCACAAATTATACACTTAACTGAGTTTAGACATTTTTTTATGATTATGATTCAGTCTACCACATTTACTACATAAATTGATGTTAAAAAAGTCGAAAACACGACACCGTTGATAACCAATATAAATTTTAAAGTCATTGTTTGAGAGATATAAGTAAGTTTCAGGAGTAACTTCCAGAATGAGTGTCCTTTTGCCAATATTATTTTGATAATCTGCCACAATGTTAAAAGCAGCGTCTAATTCCAGGAAGTTTCTGTTGTTGATGTCTTCACACAGGTCCTCCTTAGATAAATTGTTATCAACATTGATGACTTTGACTTTTGGTAATTTTATCACACAACACTGTTTTAGCTCTCACAACATCGTTGTTATTCTTACAGCAAACAGACATTATTCCTTCATTATTTTTCTTGACATAATTAATTGGAATCACCATTTCATCCATAATCTTATTCGTAACTTGTTCTAGTGTCTCATTATTGTTATTATCTTTGTGATTAACCAATATCTTTGGTATTTTAACATGTATGTGTGAGTTGCTTTTGACAGCACTAGCATACGAACTTTGAGGTTTATTAATGTAAGAGTCACTATTGATAAGAGCATCTAAAATCTTATTTCTTGCTTGAAGTTCTGTATTAAGTTGCCTGAGCAACTCGTTCTCCATCCTAATAGTTGTTAATTCCTCAGTATCAGCAGCTTCACATATACCAGACTGATTTTTCGACTGATTTAGAGATATGTTATTGCATAACTCATTACGTAGTTCTTCCTTCTCGTATAATTTAATTTGTGTAATTAATTTTCGTGTGTTTTCATCTAGCGTGTTTATTTACATCATATTCTATTTTCATGGTTAGGTTGTCCTGATGGTGATTCGGGCAAATAACCAGCATATCACTTAAGTAATGACCTTTTGTATATTTTTTAAAATCACCTTCATGATATACATTTTCACAAATAATATTTTAGGCGCTTTAAACATCGGATGGCACTTAAAGTTGTCTTTGGCAAATGCATTACATGTAATGCACGAACGTCACAGCCAGATCAAAAATGCATTACATGTAATGCACGGACAGTCAACGTGTTAAGTTTTTTTTCTTTGTGTACGTAACATACTGTGATTCAGAGTGTCATTTTCCAGTTAAACTTATAATTAAGTATTGTGTTTTTTGTTTGATTTTTATAATTGTACATTTTAATGCTTCTTTGCATAGATTGATTAATAAATCTTTCTAAATAAATAATTGTCCAGATGCATAATTGTTTTATTTGCTTACTGTTTTTTTAAGAAAACTCCAGATCCTGATTCTCCAATACGCTCATGAGAGCCTCTGAGCGGTAAATTATTTTCCGCGCAAAACAAAAGTACGTTGGTACACACTTTTAAAATATGTCTCCACTTATTTGTTTCTTGATCAATAGCCTTTTGTAAGGATGCATCTATTGTGGTCTTACTTTTTATTTACTGTTCAAGCATTTTCCACTCAATACAATTTTCTCTATGAAATGTAGAATTTTCGTGCTCAGGAATACGTGGACTTAAATGACGCCAATCATTAAATCCTTTTTGTGCATCAGCCAGTGCCGGCATTATTTGCTTAGTCGAGGAAGAACCGAAAAGTATACATGGAAAACAAAATATGGCATCTCTTTTTTTACTGTAAATCAACCAAGACCTGGGTACCATCTCGCCATCGCTCTTTTTTTTTTGTAAACCAATGTATATGAAATTTTCGTCCTGCGTCTTCAGTTGAAGAAATATTTTGGCTAACTTTTCCTTGATCAGGACCTTTCTCGACAAGGAAACAGGATCGTTTATGTCTAACTGGATCTTATCAGTATCAGCTGCTTTTTCAATTTGAATTTCAGAACTTGCAATGGTGGTGATGGGTAAGGACAAGTCTTGCTGGGATGGGTTGACAGGGTTGTCTTCTTTATATTTTATCTTTAAATTGTTTCCAGATTTAGTTCCAGACATACCAGGGAGGGCCAAAACGTCATCATTGGACACATCTACCTGTTTTTTTTTTTTTTAGAACTCCCGCATTATGAATATACATTTCTGTGTCGCGGGGATCTTTACAAACATACACGAAACGGACACAAAGTACACCCAGATTTAGAACAACAATTTATGGATCACACAAAGTGTTGTCCCATGTAGGATGTTTTCTTGTTGTGTGACTGTCCACTTTCGTAAGATATTTCCCATTTTTTGCTTCCATCTCTCTAACGCGTATTCTCTTACGGAATTCAGAACAGGATGGACGTTTTTGTGACATGTTGTTTGTTATAGCTTGCGTCCTTAGCTGACGGAATCGCGAATCACGCCTAGTCTAGTAGGTATATAATATATGTAGTTCGAAAAACTTCGTGTTTCAGCTATCTTACTAGCCAATTTTTCGTTATTTTTTTTATTGTTTATTAATGAGGGATTTTCAGACAGCAAATTAAAAAATAAAAACAAGGATTGATCAAGAGGTGACATGTATGTCAAAAGCAAATATACGCTTTACGTAAAAGCCGAAAAAGTAATATATTTATAAGTCGTTCAATCAATAAATCTTTATTTTTGGCATACCAAACGCATAGGGCACCATCTCTATAAGATTTTATATTCTCTTTTTTTTAAATTTTCTATCTGAGAATTCCTCATTAGTACTTGACTTCATTGTGCTTGGTGGACCTTAAACTTTTAAATACATTTCTAACGTACCCAAACGAGTTTATCAACGAACAACAAATCAACAATAACCTTATTCACTCTCACACACAATTTTACTTTAAATTAATGTCATTTTATACGAATAATGACAATAGTTGACAAAACAATCAATAACTATAACCTCCGCTACGGTCGGCTATCTGAATGCGTAATTAGCGATGTATCGGGGAATCCCAGAACATTGAGACGGCGGCGCGGCGCGGCGGGATCGATGTGTTCAGATATTAATGAATATTGGATGCGTTCTTAAAAGGACAAGTGTACATAACTATTTAGTAATTTTTAGTTTAGCTCTGTCATGTGTTTTACTGTTATATTTATTTTTAAAAAAGAGAAAAATATTTTTATTGGAGATTTATTTCGTTGTGAGATATCATTGAAAATAACGGTATAAGTAGGTACTTTGGCTTGTGTATGTCATATTGCCAGCAAGACTTAAGGTGGATATACATTTGTCTGATGTATCGTGACGTGCCGACTGACGCGTCGGAATTGTATCGGTTCCATACATAAACCATTACAACACGTTACGCACTAGTGTGAACATTACCATACTAAATGTATGGAACCGATAATCCACCTTTACATGTGTTATTGTTTCAAGATTGCTTGAAAAATGCGATATAGATAGATATAACTATAGATAGGGCGCGTCTACACCGTGTTCGCAATAGAACAAAATTTACCTACTAGCTACCACACATGAGATAAAACTAGATACTAGTCTGATCATTTCTGCGCCCCTCCAGAGTCTGCGCCCTGTGCCCAGGTTCGCACCGCCATAGTTACGGCACTGCCTCCCAGGTTGTAAATAAATAAAGTGAGGGGTTCTATCGAGACGTTGTTCTGTATCTTTTTTTTTTTTTTTTGACGTGTTGGAATGCCTTTACGCACTTCGCTCCCCCCCTGCGGGTACAGGGGGGTTTTTTTTTTTTTTTTTTTTTTATAATTTCTACATCTCCAACGTTATCGGAGCCTATACTAGTCTAGTTTACATGCATGCCAGTTCTCACTTTTGTGCCTCTCGCACTTCCATGCTGCATACCAGTTTCTTCTATCATTCATCCTTTCATCTCTTACGGGTGGGACTCCCGTTTACTATCCTATACTTTCTATTCTGTGTATCTTTCTGTTCCTTTATTGTTACATCTTAATCTCAATCCGGGGAAATAAGGTAAACTCAACTACGGTTTTCTCTTNAAGCAGCCTTTGAAGGAGAAGATCAACAGTCAACGCTACCATTATGTTCACTCCCACAGCAAGTCTCAGCCAGCCAGCAACCTCGGCCTCAACAGGGATACACCACATGCAGGAAGCGACCGCTCCAGCCTGGTTTACCCCTACGGCCTCAACAGCGTCTAGGCACAGCACACCGCAACTACGGTCCATGTAAGCAGAGCATTTCTCTCCCGTTTATGCAGCAGCCAGCCACTACGCAGCAATCGCCCCGACTCACTGGGGACCTCACCGCAGCACCGCGCACCGCATGCGATCCCCACTCACTGGGATCAGCGGACTTCAGCCCCGACTCACTGAGACTAGCGGCATTCAGTTCCGACTCACTGGAATTTGCGACACTCAGTTCCGACTCACTGGAACTACTCACTCCTGGCACTGGCAAGCTCCACAACAGAGCACAGACAACTGACTCATCCAGATATCGACCTCCGGTCTTGGAGGGGAGTGATGTGGCGACTTCCACATACAGCGTCAACATAAATATATGACAACGCCATCCACTGAAGATACACTGAACTACGGAGTAATGTAGTGCACGAAGAAGCTACCAATCCTGCATCGCGCAATAGAAGTTCTCGCGCCGATTAACATATATACAACTTCCCAACATAAAACCGTTGGGCAGTGGCCCGCCAGGCATGATCACCTCGCCTGGTCGGAGGATCCTCCCTTTGTGTTGGAGGAACATGTGGCCCGTTCCTCCACAACTTCATTAAACTTGGGCAGTAGCGACAACATTCGTGTCTGGGCTGGATGGTCCGTAATCACATGTTCTACTCCAACCGAATAAGAAATAACCGCTGTCTTTCCTCCTTGATTACCTTTCTATCCGTTTTCCTCATAATATTTCCTACTTATTCCTTGAAGATGTGTGTGGCTCACTTATTGCGTGCATGGAAGCAAAGCAAAAGTCGGAAAGACGCCTTTATCTACTTTCTCAGGAACACCACTACGGTGAAGCCAAAAGAAAGAGTAATATTTTGTCAGTCTATGTGTGGTTGTATGTTATACAATAACGCCTAGACTACTGACTACTTATGAACGAGGTGTCCATAGATAGACCGGGTGACACAAGCTATATAAATATTATCAACAGTTTTAACATAGTCAGGTTAATGTTGTATGTTTGTTTGGTACCATGCGAACATATACAGACGGTCCAAACTATTAGCCTTCCTTTTGGCTTCATCGTATTCGGGTAAAAAGATCAAACGGAGCTCTCACGTTATTATATATATATTAGGAAGCGAATGCGGACTGTTGGGGCAACCCTAGGCGGAACGTGTGCGGCGCCTGGCTGTCGCTTCGTCTTCGCGCCTGCGTACTCCTCATGGTGGTAATAGTCAGCGTCTTTAATGTTATCGGTGGACCATTGCAGAGCCACCTAGCGATCTGAGGGAATACCATTAAAATAAAGGAGTTCCTGTTTTTATTTGTTTAAGAAGTGGTACTTAATAAACTTTTAGATCTAAGTAAATTACAAACAGGATACTCGACTGAGTCAAACAAAATTCATCGTTATCATCTTCATCAGCCTACCGCAACCCACTGTTGGACATAGGCCATCTACTTAGTTCGTACCTCGGCTTCTCGCATCCACTCTGCCAGCCGTTTTGCGCAAATCATCACTCCACCTATCGTTAACTTAATACAAAGTAAAGGAAAACAAAATTTCAACGAATCTAAATGTATTCGTTATTAAAAGTTTAGCTAGCCAATAAATAGGTAGGTAGGTACGGTGCCTAACGGAATCTTAATTTTCCAGTTCGACAGATATCTAATATGTCTTTAAACCGACTTTAAAGACAGAGAGAGAAGAATAGAACACAAAGTTGGCATTACAAAGTCACTGCGTTTATTAAGCCCGGGGCCTTATCTGGGATATCGTAAATACAGTAAACCTTTACAAAATATGCAGTAAAGACGAAGTTGTCGTTTCAGTAGGGGAAAATGATGACAATCCAATGAAGACAATCATAGATGTATGCTCAGTGTTAAATCAGTTTAAAATCGCAACTGTTCCTATACTAGGAGGGGGAGGAGCAGATAGGAACTTGGTGTGCGTAGAAATAGGTACATAAATAGAAATGTATTAAACAGCATGCTAAAAGAATTACTTACTATTTTCCTAATTGTAAATTTATTGACTTGACTGACAAATGTACTTTACAAGATATTTGTAATAGAACTAATTTTAATATTGACTGCCACGATTATAACTGTAAATTTTTGACATTCATTTTAAATTCAAACAAACCAATACATAATTATAGACTCGATCGGTCTATTAAATGTTTGAGTGTTCAAGAAGAGGCACCGCCCAACTCTCTGAGTAAGATTCCTGTCTGGGGCACCATGCGGTATTATTTTAATACAATAACAGTGGAACAAAATAATGACCATTTTCAAAATAATTTGACTGCATAATCAAAAAAATGAACAATTCCATTCTATTTTAGCAAAATAAAGCATTCTCATTCTTAGGCTTGAGACAAACGAGCAGACGTATCGCCTGATGGTAAGTGATTGCCGCTGCCCATGGACACCCGTAACACCAGATGCGTCACAAGTACGTTGCCGTCCTTTGGGGGATATGGTGAGGAAACTACTATACTTTTTACTACGATTATTAAAAGTAGCAACTAAAGAGATTTTTTAAAACTGATACAATTTACTATATAAAGAGAGGCTGACGTGATGAAAATATTTTGTAAGCATGTAAACTGTCTTAAGTTTGTCAAAGCTACAAAGAGTGCATTTGATTATTCACATGAAGAGTTCTGCTTATTCTACAAGCTTTGCTTTCCTAAAATAACAAAGATAATTTCGACTAAAAATCAAAGTGTGAGATGGGCGACGAAGGTTATTAGGTGGAGCTGTAAACATAAAGGTCACTTAGACTAAGCTGTTATAAGAACAGACTTTCCTTTTTAATATTTTATCATCGAGATACACGTTCTCCATACAACATGATCTCGATGTATTTTGTACATTTTACGCACAACGCCTTTTGGCTTCAAACTAAGCACAGCTTGTATTAGGGAAGCGAGATTAGTTGATAGCATACTTATTTACTTTTTTTGCAAATATGTGCAAATTAAATATAGGAAACACTCAAACTCCGAAACAAATAATTGCAAATCATACAAACATTTGGTGCGACCCGGGAATCGAACACGGTGGCGTAGTGATAGCGTTTGTGACTAAGGTAGTCACAAACGCTATCACTACGCCACCGAGGCAGTATTTTTTCACCTCTTTTGGGGTAATATTTCTAACAAATTTAATTTAATGATTCTTTACAACACCTTAAGCATCGTTTGTGAAAATATCAAGTTTGTAGCCACAGCGGTATAGGCTCTGCGTTGATGAATCGGTCAGTTCAGTTCTTGGCACCGCGAATGACGCTGCGGGGCGAAGCTAGTCTAAAAAAGCCTAGGCCTAGGTTACTCCCTATATAATCAGCTATCTATCAGTGAAAGACCCGTCAAAATCGGTCCAGCCGTTCCTGAGATTAACCGCAAAAAACCGACGGACAGACAGACGGGCAGAGAAACACACAAAAATTGTAATAAATATTATTTTGGTAAATGTGCCGGGTATACACACATATGCATTTAGTTATTCAGCAATATTACAAAAGGACACTCTCGTTTTGTTTATTTGTATCCCAGTGACCGCCAGGGCAGAACAGGGTTCCAAAGGGTCTATTTTTGCATCTACATCTCCAACGATATCGGAGCCTATGCTAGTCTAGTTTACTTGCTGCCAGTTCTCACTTTTGTGCCTCTCGCACTTCCTTGCTGCACACCAGTTTCTTCTATCACTCATCCTTTCATCTCTTGCGGGTGAGACTCCCGTTTACTATCCTATTCTTTCTATTCTGTATATCTTTATATCTGTTTTTTATTATTAAATCTTAATCTCGATCCGGGGAAATAGGTAAACTCAACTACGGTTTTCTCATGTTTACAATGATCTTCTTTTAACTACTTATTTTCCTAAATACATATTATTTATAACATATTTTTGTCTAACATTTAGACTATCTAATACAAATTTCTCCTTAAATCTAATATATCTGTTTCTTATTCTAGTATAACATTTTGTACAGTCCTTAAATTCTACTCCTGTGGATGGTTCTCATGACCACAAACTTATTTTCTATTGACATTTTTCCACTTATGCTTATCCCTAATATTCTATATGATATTATGTAAACATAGTTTCTTACACACTGTTTTTGTTCCTCTTTATAACTATTTTCTGCTATTTTATTGCAGTAGTCTAAAAATTCATCCCTATACCTGCTTTGGATAATTTTGGACAGATTTTCTGGTTTAATTTCAATTTCAATTTTTTTTTCGTAGTTGTATCGCTCTAAAGCAAAGATAATATGCAGCACAGTTTCTTTTTCACCTGGATCGCAGGTGCACGATGGGCTCCCCTTACACTTAAAACGTTCCAAGTATTCGGAGGACCCACCGTGACCCGTCATTATCTGAGTTAAATTATTTGTAATTTTGATTTTCCTGATGATTCTGTACGCCGACACCGCATTCAGAAAGAACAGCTTAGTGATGCCTGCAGATTCGCCTGTGGTGTATCTACGGTTCCATTCCTGAAAGCGTAGATTCCGCTATATGAATGATACCGGGCACAGGTCGTAGTCCGGTTTTTTCTTTATCTTCTCTGCGGCCAGTCCGCACGCTCGTTCCCCTCCACTCCTGCGTGGGCTTTGACCCAGAACAAAGATACAACTTTGCCCTGGAGAGATTGGTCTTTCAGATTATCTCTAGACTCCACTGCCAGGGGATGGAAGTAACTGTGATTCTTGACCGACATCAATGCTGCCATAGAGTCGCTGAGGATGCCGAATGTTGAAAACCTGATTTTCCTTATCTCTCTGGTCGCAGCGTAAATAGCCAGGAGTTCGGCCTGGTAGACCGTGCAGTATGCTAGAAGTGCTAATTTTATGGATTTTATTTCCCTACTTTTGTCCCAAATCGACAGCACTGCACCAACTCCACACGCAATTTTGCTACCATCCGTAAATATAGTTATAGCACGTGCTTTGAGTTGTTCTTGGTCCACCAGGATCCCGAACTCCAGATCAACCCGTTCCGCAGGCCGTGGCACTAACAAGGCAGAGTACTTGCACTCCAACTCCCTGTCCCCCAGAAATCGCTGCGGTGTTCCCCTCCTTACCTCACACAGTGAGGCTGCCTCACGAACTCGGAGGTCGAGAAGAAGCACCCCAGCCAGAACAAGCGATGAGCTCAGGGAGGCAGTTAGGTAAGCCCTGCACCGCTTCTGTGACACTCCTCGCTGCACAGCTCCCAACTGCTTCCTTACACTTACCTTTTCCGCAGCTGGAGCCCAGACGCTGGCGGCGTAAAGAATGACAGGTTCTATAACTGCCGTATAAATCACCCTGATAACTTCAGGGTGTAAGCCCCATGATACCTCCAAAGGGTCTTTGTAACATACATGTTACAGTTACATGCTACAACATAAATATGTTAGTGCTGTTTAAACTGAGCGTGTGTTTTGTTGGCAGGATAAAACTCTTATGAATACTTTTTTCCTTCCTTCCTTTAACGAGTGACTTATCTCAAAATAATTACACTCTAAAATACAGTAAAATGTTTGCAATAATAGTCCTCGTTAGTGATGTTCTAATGCGCGAGTGGCAAACACCTAGAAATGAAACCGTTCAAATAACTTTAACTTTTTTATTTATCTTACGGCTCACGGTACATATACAGACAAATTCTAGTAATTATTTATGTAACCCGACTGTTATAATCAATTTGACACTTAAAGTCACATATGTCTTAAAATAAACAAGCTCTCTCAGTACTTATCACACTTATCACAGTTGCAAGGGTATCACAATTTTGCCAACAAAGTCTGGAACATGTATACGCTTTATATTAAGCCGCGAGGCCAACATCCCCGTGAAGAACGCGTCCTCTATTCGTATGTAGGGTGTGTTAGGCTCTTCAGACAACTCTCGTAGCGGGTGTATGCAGTCTGTCGCCATCAGATACCCCGCTCCTAACATGTAATCAGGATAAACAGTCTCCGGGAACTGCACCGGAGACAGGTAGTAGCTGGACTCTGTCGCTCGTATTGGCTTCGTGTCATGCATCAGATAACCCCAGATTGTTCTTTTAGCTGTAACGAAGTCAGGTATTTTAATTAACTCCAGCAGCCGATCGATATCAATGTACATGTCGTCGTCAGTCTTGAGCAGGTACGACGCCTGCGGACAGTACGTCTCCACCCACTCCAGCATGGAGAGCGTCTTGAGAGTGAGGTTGGAGTAAGAGTCGACGAAGCGACCCATCACGATGTCACCGTGCTGCTCGTCTTCGGCCTCGATGCGTGGACGGAGCTCTCGGTCCGGCACACCGAGCATGAAAGTAAAAGCTACGCCTGCTTGCGACGCATGCTGCCCCCACTTGATGCGGATCGTGTCGCGTTTCTCAAAGTGAGAGGGTGCTGACGTTACAAGTATTACGACACTCAAGTTGGAACCGAATAAAGCGCAGAGCTCAGGGTGCCAACGATCGTGTCCCCTCACATATATATTATTAATGTACAGTAAAGGTGTGTCGTGTCTCTCTTTAGTGTCAGTAGCATCAGAGGAAGCTGTTAAGGCAAATTCAGTCTTGTCGGTAGTTGCTTTGTTGGACAACTGGTCCGAGGGCAGTGTGATGCTGATGGGCACGCTTTTGCTCACATCAGTCAATGACATCAGTGCAGATTTCCTGTTATTCGCCAGCAGAAGTAGCATCACGATAAGGGCACCGAATAGAGCCCCGTGTAGTCGTCTTGGTTGGCGCATATCCACTTAATATCTGTCTCAGACTCTTTCAGCTAGAAAATAACAAAACACATTAAACCGCAGACTGAGTTGAGAATGTCAGGGCCCCATGGCAGTTGTTGTGACATCGCCTGGTATGACTGATCAGGCAGGGGATATCATAAAAGGTGTTTTATTCTACACCATATAAATATCATAAAACTTTCTACTGCTACGTCTGCTTGCATGAGGCAATCTCTTACCATCAATCGAGTGAAATGAATATAGTGCAGACAGAGAGGAGGTTTCGATCGTTGAGTTGCAAGTGACAATCGCCATTCTTGCTCCTTTGTTCGCCTGTACTATAAAATAACTCTTGTCAAAAACAGTCTGTTTTCGGTAGTAGAAGTGAAATATCAATAAACAAATATAGGACATGTTTCATGTTTCAGACAAGCTGTCTATAATGTAAGCAGTAATGTAGCTTTGTCTCGTGGCTTCAATTTGTGAGGAATTGATGTCCAGTACAGAGACGAAAGATATATCATAGGAAAGAGCAGCCTTGCAGTGGGGAAAGCAGAACGATCTACCACCTTGGTAAACCCAGGGCTGATCGTAACAATTAAAGCCTCCCAGGACATCATTGCGATTAGTTCCGTGCCTCCATAAACAGGTCACTTTATTGTAGTCTATTTAATTCCCTAACTGCAGTGCGGTGCCATTCACTTTTGCTACGTACTTAATTCCAAATACTACTTAGCACATACGTACCTTACATTAAAAACACTTGTTACACCTTGAACCGACTTCAAAAACCTTTTAAAACTTCAAATCAATTAAAAGGACTTAAATACGACACTCAGTTTATTAACTATCGTTATAAATACAATAGATCTACTCGATCCGTGCCCCTGAAACACAATAGGGAGCTATTATAATATGGCAGATTATATAAGTAACTAATATATGTTCTGATAAGCGACAGCAGGAAAGAAAGAGAGAGAAGAGGAGAACGTGGAGAGGAGCAGAGGGGAGGAGTAGGTAGGAACTCTTTTACAAGTTTGCTTTTCATCTTATAGTCTTGATGCGTTAAAGATCTACTAATTCCTTGTGTAGGGGCCCAATTTAGCGGAGATTATTTATATTGTTGATTACTTCACGTTTGTCCAGTCGAACAGAATTAAGACAATGGCACTGGCTTTTTGTCGAAACTATTCGGGAAATTTTCAAAACCCGTGTAACTTCGTTGTGTATAGAGTTAGAAACTTGAAATTTCAATGACTTAGTTAATTAGCAGTAGTTTCAGACTCATACATAATAACGTAATCCAATTAAATACATCTCTTATTAAATGTAATTCGAATTTGTAGCTTAATAACTATTGCAACCGACTCACTAACGCACAACTTTTGAAAGGTCTAATATATCGTGATTCGTAAGTATGTAGAGTACAATTATTAGTCTGAAGCCTACAGGCCGTTTTCTTTACGTATCACTATTTAATTTTATTAAATAGCAATAGGTAGGAACATAATCAGTCAGCTATAGTTCCGTGCGTAGGTACTGGCATTGTTGAGTTAAGCACAAAGTTATGATGTTCCTTAAAACCTTTAATAGCTGAGTTTGAATAAAAGTGACAAGGAAAAGACATCAGAAATGCCTGAATGTTTTCTTTTACACTTAAAATCTAAAACAGAAACATCAATTTATAAAAAAAGTTCAGCGCCTAAAAAAGTAATTATCGCAAATTGAACACAATGACCGATTTTTCAACAGACGATGCAAAACTATCGGTTGTCACAAGCGAATCAAGTCAAGCGATATAATTAAATGCTTGCACATAGACAGTGTGCTGGAAGGCTTATGTTTAACATAAATGTCGAAGTTACAAAGACCATTGGATATTCCTTCGCATTCATTATGTTTTGGGTAAGTATACACGTGAAATGCGTTAAAGTTATTCGCGTAATCTCATCAAATATTGAAGGGCAACTGCTTAATCCTTGGGTTTGGATACGTCGCTACTATCTTGTTTTATCGATAAAGGTTAAGAAAAAGTACTTTTTGCCATTTGGAGTACAATATACAAGTTGTAAAAATCTCGAGGGGTTCTGACGGCTTACTGAATAGATGAACATTACAGAATCTTTTTTTTTTCTTTATGTTGTGGAATGCCTTTACGCACTTCGCTCCCCCGCCCCCCCCGCGGGCACAGGGGGTTCGCTTTGTGTGGGACTCCTGACTGACTCGCCAGACTACCCACTAAACCACCACGGTGTGCCACTCTGCGCCTGAGACGGGAGAGATCCGGGAACCGCTTTCTTACGCCATCCGGACCCCTCCCAGCGCCAGCCCGCACTGAAGCGGGCTCCGTCGTCTAATGTTAAACTCTTAAGGTGGGCGACGTACGGCACACGCGTAACGTCGCCCCCCTCGCGGGTGGCCTCTGAAGCGGATGAGGGGGAAAACCCGTCCCGCCCATCCGCGGCCACACTCAGGGCGGGATGAGGCGCTGGTAGGCGCGCCTCCGCCGCCCGGTTCGCCGGCAACGGATCGGGTCTGAGTGGAGGTCGTCCTCCCGGGCCTTCCCCACCGCCTCCTACTGCGAGATGACNGTAACAAATTACGCCCAGCCCGGAGGGGAGACGTTCTCGAAGGACCCAGTCGTACCCCACGTTCCACAGGAGTGGTCCTAGGACAGACCCCTGCGGGACGCCTCGGTCCTCGTACACGACGGTACGCTCCTCTAGATAGTCTGCCACCAGCCGCCTCAGGTACTCTGGCACCCCGTGATACTGGAGTGCTTCCCTGATGCAGCTGAATGGCAGACTATTAAAGGCGTTGGTGATGTCCAGAGACCCCGCCAACACCACGCCGCCACAGCTAACCGCCTCTTCGGTCACGGCCCACAGGCGCATCACGGCATCGACCGTCGGACGCCCCTCTCGGAACCCGACATGGGCGTCTGACAGGTCGGGGCCCACCACGCTGAGGTGCCGGACGATGCGGGCAGAGAGCACCCTCTCGAACAATTTGCCCGCCTCGTCCAGCAACACTATGGGCCTGTAGGTCGCGATCGAGTCGGCAGGCCGTCCCGGCTTCCGCAACAGGACCAGCTTCCCGCTCTTCAGCACTCAAGGAAGCGTCCGGACGCCAAGCTAGCGTCCAACACCTCCCTGAGGCGGTCCAACATATGGTCGAGGGCTCGGGCCATCACTAGGGCTGGTACCCCGTCCGGCCCGGGGGCGGTGTTCTTCGAACGGATCCTCAGAACAGCCGCCCCTACCTCCGATTCCCTGACAGGCGGAACGTCAACCTCGATGCCCCCGTCGGAACATTACTGAATCTAGTCGAACTATTTTGTGTGCCGTGAAGATCAGACCATCGGAGGATTCCAACTTGGGGGTCAAATTCGGGGGGTAATAATTCTAAGGGTATTTTTAGGTTTTTTTTTGGAAATAATATAGTGTTTTTGATTGTTGAGAAAAATAAAAATACCCAAGAATCAATTAACCTTTTTTATGATATAGGAGGCAAACAGACGTATCGCCTGATGTTAAGCGATTACCGCCGCCCATGAACACCCGCAACACCAGAGGCGTGACAAGTGCGTTGCCGGCCTTTTAAGAATGAGTACGCTCTTTTCTTGAAGGTTTGAAGGTAGTATTGGTCGGGGAATAATAGTACGGGAATCAGGCGACAGTTCATTCCACAGTTTTATTGTGCGAGGCAGAAAGTTCCTTGAAAAGCGCACAGTTGTTGACTGCCAACCATCTAGATGATGGGGATGAAATTTCTGTTACCAAGGAAGATGTCGGAAAGAGGCGGCAGGACTCAGCCCGAACAATTCCTTGGAGCACTCCCCATGGTAAATGCGGTAGAAGGTGCACAGTGAAGCCACATCTCTTCGCAGCGCCAATGAGTCTAGCCGAATTGAAACTTCTTGGGAATCGACGATACGAGTCGCTCTCCGTTAAATGCGGTCCTAAGGGAAGAGCTGGTATTGGGGTGCCTCCGCCCAGAGATTCCATGTGAGGCCGGACCTGCGCCTTATAAAGCTAAAGGCGGTGGGCCGGCGTGAAATACTGTCTCCATCTGTTGAGCACACCGAGCTTCTTCGAGGCCAATTTGGCCTTACCATCCAAATGGTCACAAAACTAAACTTAGCTCGATATGTCCATACCAAGTATTCCAATATTAGCTGAGGCAGATAGGGAAGTATCTTCAAAACGAGGACATAGGAACTCCGTTTATATACAAGTTTGTTTCGACTCTCCATGACGTTTGCCTGAGAAATATTGGCGCGGCCGGTGTAAAAGTCATCGCCGGTACTGTCATCCGCATAACAATGAATGCCCTTTGCTAATTTGTCATGTCATGTCATTGATAGGGAGGAGGAACAAAGTAGGCGAAAGCACACAGCCTTGCAGGATACTGGTATTTACAGATATGGAGTCAGAGCATTCACATTCTACGACCTTTATGCTTCTATCTTCTAGAAAGCTGGTGATCCAATCGCATAATTTCTCGTGTAGCCCATAAGAAGAGAGCTTCAAAAGAAGCGCTTTGTGCCAGACCCGATCGAAGGCCTTCGCAATGCAGAATGCATAATGCATACAGAAATTCCCTTCGATAGCCTTGGCAAGAGACCAGAATGCTCGAGTTCCCGAAGGAAGACGCTCAAGCCTCTCGCCAATCCTAGCAATGTGCTCCGACTTCGCCCTTTCAATGTCTCTTTTGAAGGACCTGGAGGCAAAGTTGTACTCCTTTTTTAGAACGCTGGTATTTTGATCCCGTACCGCCACTGCGTCAGCCCAGGCTTGGTAAGCCTCATGCTTTCTATGAGAGGCTTTTTTGGAAGATGGACCAAACTAGGGCCGACACTTGCCACCAATGGGGACCACAGAAGATTGAATAAAAAGATCCATACCCTGTAGCACGACATCAGTAACAGAATCAGCAGTGGTGTCGGGATTATCCGGCGAGAAGCACAACTGTCTCCAAGGATAAGACGCAACACATCTGGATGTGCTCGATGAGTCGGTCAGTTTTAGCATCACCGCTATGGGACCTATAGAGGATCGCATAGACGCGGAGATAGTCGTCGCTGTCTACATGGAACCATAAGATGGAGAGGTCCCCGCCTTCAAGGTTACTGAGGCAACGAGAGCTGATATCGTCTCTGACGTACACGCACACTCAGGCTTTAGACATAAATGAGTGTTCTAATCCGTACCTATGGGAGCTGAGGTAGGATATGTTCGCTGGAGACCATATCTGCGTCTCGGTCAAAAAGAGCAATGCTGGCTTGGCTGTCTCAAAGTGGTGATGGACAGTATCAAGGTTACTGTGTAACCCCTTGACGTTGCAGAAGTCCACGACCAGCGTGGTAGGGGGGGTCGTGATCTTACTGCTCCTGCTCCGAGCGTGATTGATCGCAGTTTTGCCCTTCCCAGAATACGAGGAGCAACCTAGGCATCGACTTTCAGGCACGTTGTGTCCTGAGCGTGGACGCCCAGAGAGGGATTCTCCAACGCTATCGCCGTTGGTACCCTCCCTCGGGTATCAATTTATTTTTCAACTGCATGATCATGGAGAAGGGGGGGGTGTGGGCCTCCGGTATCCTCACCCACTCGGTGAAAGTACAAGTACTGTTGCACACCGGTTTTCAGTGAGACCGTGGTATCACTCCGGTCAAACCAGCTCATTCATGCCGAAGTGTAGCTCTCCCACGGTGAGTATCCTTGGGAGAACCAAAATTAGCCAATCATATTTATGTATTGATTTAGCGACTTAGCTCCACCTCGCACAAGTAGGTACTTATAGTCTTATATCAAAACTACTATGTGATAAATGGTTGCAATATCTCTATAGTTCTTAAAAAATTGTTATGTACTGTTTGTTCATATACAAAATAAACTGACGAATTGAGTTATTTTTGGATAATTAATTGGAATACTTGGTGTCAACATATCGGGTGAAGTCCAGTTTCATGGCCATTGCTTCCATGGCAAGGCAAAATTGGCCTCGAAGAAACTTGGTGTCCTCAATAGATTGAGATGGTATTTCATCTTTATAAGGCGCAGGTTCGGCCTCATATAAAATACTGATCTCATTTTCAGGCACCCCAATATCAGCCCCTCCCTCTGGACCGCATCCAACGGAGAAGCAACTGGTTTCGTTGACTCCCAAGATGTTTTAAATCGACGAGACTCTCTGGCGCTCCGTAGAGATGTGACCTCGCTATGCATCTTCTTCTCTTTACTATGGGAAGTACTCCAAGTATTAAGCTGATAACTGTCGCTGCTTTCCGCCATCGTCCTACATGACAGAAATTTCATACTATGATTGGAGTGGAGATGCATTGAAGTGTCTGTTTGTAATATTAAAATATCCGCTTTTTACAAAATGCTATGCATACACGCTATATGTATATATCAAAATATCATTTTTTACAATTTTAGTCTGTGTGTTGTTTGGGCTAATATCTGGATCAGCTGAACTGATTTTGACGTGACTTTCACTGGCAAACAGCTGATGATATAAGGAGTAACTTTTTAGGCTACTTTTTGTAGACTAGCTTCGCCCCGCCGCGTTAATGGTGGTTACATTAATTATAGCGTGCAACACCGCGGGGCTCAGGTGTCTATTATACAAACCAGATTTGCTCCCCTGGCCTGGCCTTTTTTCTCCCAATTATTTTCCAACCTTGGTGGGGGTCTACTCAGTAAAACGATCCTACTCACCAAATTTCATAGCCCTAACTTTAAATAGTTTACGCTCGGCGATGATGAATCAATCGGTCAGAACACGTGACTTTATAAGTGTAGATAAACCTGCAGGTTGTTTCATAATTAGACTTTAATCCAAACTAATATTATAATTTTTGAAAGTAACGACCTGACTGTCTTTCTGTCTGTCTGTTACGCTTTCACGGGTCATGCAACACCGATTTCAATCAAATTTGGCATGAAAATACTTCGGTTCTCGAGGAAGGACACAGGCTACTCTTAACCACGATAACTGCCTTAAACATGGGCGATGCTGTGTAATATTCGATAAAGACATATAATTTAAAACTTCATCACTTTATAAAATCACCTTACAAATCAGAACCAATGTTGTTGACGCTCGTACAGCCAACATATACATACATTTGTATGTGTGTGGCGATCGTCAGCTCGCCGCAGGGACATCGGCACTCGGCAGCTTATCTGTTTTTAGTTTTGACTAGACGCGGGAAGCGAATGCGTCGCGAAGTGCGTCGTTGCTGTTTGAGCCCTTGTGTACTTCGTATTCTTTCACCGGTGCTCTGGGAGTGATCCAGTCATGTCGTCCGACCCTTGGCATATATACAAGGTACCTTCTTATGCTACATTGTGTCATATTTTGTCATAAACTAAGAATTCGCTTCTAACTGTTGATATAAAAGAAATAAAGTTGAATTTGCAAAACTTATTCTGTGTGACCTTTATGGTGTTAAGTTCATAAATGAGTGAATTCTGACGTCTCCAGAGAGGATGCCGTACGGTAACGTAAATTCGAATAAACATACATAGTACCTACATACTAATCATACCGACAAAGTGTTAAAATTGAACCTTGAAACATATTTTAACACAGGTAATGTGTTTGTGCACACAGGACGACCGGTCGCAGTCGATCGACTACAGCAGGCTCTCGAACATGTTTCAAAGCGACCGCCCAGGGTACTGGAACAGCGTCTCCTCGTCTACTACCTCCACTAGCTACTTCCCAGTGCTGCTGGTCGTGGGATTGGTGGTGGGTGGCGGGGTCCTTTTCTGCATCGTAGTCCTCTGTTGCATATGCTTTCGCCGTAAATCCGCTGGCAGGGTTCTTGTGGGTACGTTTATTTACTACTCTAGTAGAGGTAATATGCAGGTGTAAGCCGAGTAATACAGTATTTTACTTGTCGATGTGGGGGACATTTTTATTAAAATCTACTTATTTCATAATCTTATCCCTCGGTTTCACTGGCGTTAAAGCCAAGTGACATCCAGGACGCTGTTTCTTTTTCTAAATAACAAATATCCTGTGTAATTCTTCTTTTATTCTAACCAAGTGAATGCAATATTCCGTGATGACATCAAAAGGTAGTGAACTAAATGAAACTGACTTTTACAGTGCGCTATAGATACTCTACTAGTCGTAAGACGCAGGTATAGCGACCACGTAAGACGTAGATATAGTGTTCGCTGCTAAGTTTTCCTTCACTTTGCAGTGCTATGGTCCGGCGCAGTATGCTCCCTTAGTCGACTTTCACCCTGCTACTCCTAGAACAGCAACGGGATGCATACAGGTGTCTCACCGACTTCATATTCTCAATCCGCCACTTCGCGAATATTGAATGCTGTCATCACAAAACAATTTTGGATAATTTAGTTTTAAGTATAAATGTAAAAATGTGAAATTGATATAATGTGTTTTGTTCCAGCGCCCTCTGAAATGGGCCCTCACGCGCCGACTCAGTACTTCCAGGAGCAGAACAATCCTGGCTACAACAGTAAGCTCCTTACTTTATTTCGTCTGCTATGAACGAATTAACATGTATGAGGTACCCTTATCTATGCTAACTGATATATTTTGATTGTTTGTTTACATGTATTACCCTGTAAACCATTCAATCGACATATCACAGAGAAGCGGTGCATAGCCATCCTCATTAACAAATGCCTTTATCAATCCCCTGCTGGACATAGCTCCCTCAAGAAGTGGCTCATTAAATTCTCTTTTTTATTATTTGACCTGTAATTCCCAAAAAACAGTGGTTTAGAACAAAAAATAAACGATACATTTATTGTGACTGTTCTGCGAGTAGATATAGTGATAACTTGAGTGATCCTCACCGCTGAACCAGATTTATCGGTTCTATTAGCACCCAGAACAAATGTATGTGTGATGAGCGCAATTGCTTGCTAGCACAACATGCGCGGAATGCGCTCGGCTCGGTGGGCGGCAACGGTTTAACATCTCTCGAGTTACAGGTGTCACTTCCCATCGAGGGCGTGCTCGTTAGCTCCTGGGTACTATAGCTACATATATACTCCATATTAATGATATAGAAGCGTCTATTTGTAATTTAAAAGTTTTTCACTAAATGTATTTGGGATATTATTTAGCAAAATATGGTATAATATTTTTTTCTGTTTGTTTGTTCCGGCTAATCTCTGAAATCGCTGAACCAACTTTGAGAAGACTTTCACTGGCAGTGATCTGACTATATAAGGAGTAAATTAGGCTACTTCTTAGGGTTTCGAACCTTAAAGGGATAAAACGGAACCCTTACAGGATCGCTTTTTTGTCCGTCTAACTAACTGTTAAGACCCTTTTTCTCAGAAACGCGTGGAGGTATCAAGCTGAAATTCATATAAAATAATCAGGTCGACTGTCCTTAGAGCTGTGAAAAAATCAGACTTCTAAGTCAAAGCAATCAAAAGATACAGACGTGAAGACAAACTCAAAGGAAAAAAGGAATCAAAACCCCAGGATACTTTCCCGTGAACACGGAATCTTGTAATTTGGCACGAAGATCATATATATAGCACGAACATCTTATAGCACAGATAAAGAAAAAATTGTGAAAAGCAAAAATTTTAAGTTACAACATATAATATACCTACAGTTTTGTACGGAACCCTCGGTGCGCGAGTCCGAGTCGCACTTGACCAGTTTTTTTCTGTACCTAGGGTAGTAGAGGAACTTAACTTGCTTAGAACTAAGCTAGTTAAATGAACCCGGCTAGTGTGTGAGAACTTTTAAGCACATATTGCATATAATATATATATATATATATATATATATATATTCAAGAAGAAAGGAAGACAGTTTCGACGTTCTTTAGATGGTATTAGTAAGCAAATCAAAGGGCTGCTTTGTTCAGAAGGTAAACTTCCAAATGTTTCCCACAGTGCCTTCCACCGGAGAAACAGCTCTCTACCCTATGGGGCCGGCCACGAGTCCAAACACGTACTCGCCAGACCCCACCGCGGCACAGTACAAGACAGACACTCTCGCCTCGGGTAAGTTATTCAATCGTTGTAGTTTTAAAACTTCGTGATTATTCACTTTAGAAGTACACCAGAACGAACCTCGCGATAGTGCACTTGGCTCCACGAACGGCAGCTGTCAAGTCACAGCAGCTCCCTGCGGCGCTGAGTGTTGCGGCTCGACCCCACATTCACTACGCACTGTTTATGTTTTACAAAGATCGATTTTACCTGCGTAACAGCCAATTTTTGGAAACAACAAAATAATTACCTGAAAATGTTGTGTAATGGAACTAAGCCATACAAGTTTTCATTCTCTACCAACATTTAAAGATCATGTCATTTGCAAATTCCTGAGTAATGAATCAAATGTTCAAAACAAACAGATGGACCACAAAGTGATACCGAATCTAAATAATATACCGCTAACAATTCTGTAAACTCGTATTATAAAAATATATTATTATTTTCAAATAAACTAGTTCACAAGAGAACATTTACGGCAGCTTTTATATTATTCATATAAAGTTGAGTTATGAAGTTTATGTATATGTGTATAGCCTATGTATATCATGTACAGAAGGAACTAACTCTGCCGAGAATCAAAGCGTGGTTGTGTGTAGCACAACCGTTTATTTATATATTATTAGGCGTCTGTCAACCGACAAATCCGTTATCAGCGGAAAGGCCCCGGTGCCGACTTACATTGTATGTAGGAACAGTGCTCTCTGTATTGTTCTGTAGGTGCATTCATACAAGTAGATAGGTACCTAGCCCTGCTAATCCCAAAGCATAAACAATGAAAATAACAGACGCCTTCGGTCCCCAATTCTTTGAATAACAGAGTATATAAAAACATCATTCGCCACAACTCAGCGGCTATTAGTAGCCCACGAGTGGGCGAGCTTCTTATAATGGATTGCCGTATCCCGTATATTAAGAATTCACCGATGGCGCTGTCGTCACGCGATTCCGTGTCAATTGAACTTAACATTATTGTCTACTGTTCTCGATATTTGGACATTTTCCAAAAGCATTAAAGCTGTCTGTCTATCCGTGGTCTTCTGAAACGTTGAGGTGAAAATTTCTAAAATAAGTAACATTTAGAATTAATAACTAACATATTTCTTCATGTTTCAGGCTACCCTAGAGCTTAAGAAAGGGAACGAATGCTGCAGGGGAACGTGGGCGACAGCAAGCCGCCCTTCCACTAAAGCGTTTGAGTTCGTGGCTCGCAGACAGCTTACAATTTATCTATAATAGATATTTCACTGTTTAATCTGTAAGATACTACTTATTTGTAAGTCGATTTTAAGATATTGTAAAATATAAAAAGAAACCTATACGTCTGTTTTCTATTATCGATAGCATGATCACATATCCGACAATTTTGCTAAATTAATTACACAACTCTGACTGCGATCAGTAGGAGTCGTGTACCTTCACATAACAGCTGTGCATATCCACAAAAATTAGCGAGTTATTACTGTATTTTCACTGTACTAACTCGCGGCAAATCGGTGCAGTGATTTAGCTGTGAAAGCGTGACATAGTATCACATTTTGGAACCGAGCAACTGGAGTCAGGAATGTAACGTTTCGAAAGTTCTTGAAGAGGGCCACGTGAAATAAAAGCTTTTTTAAATTGTAACCGCTCCTCAGCGGTGTAAAGAACCCCCGGCGCCGTTTAGGACAGCGCGGCGAGGTGGCCTTCGAAGAGGAAAGTGCAAGAGTTCACCTCAGATCAACAAAGAAATGTCTTTATCGTCGGAGGAGTTCACAGAGATCGGTATTGTCGGACAGGTGTTACGATATCGGTTTGTAACTTTGAGGTGCTTTGTGAGCTTTGGTGAGCGTGACGGTTTGACCATTGAGTTACACGCGTCGCAAAATATGTAACAACTTTGAACTTTGACGATGTAGCTCTGAAACCTTTAGACATTTGAAAGTAAACTTACGCATGTCTCACTTACACGCGTTACAAGAACAATTACATCGCTACAATTAGACAAAGGCAAAATCTAAATATTACTATTGCGGAGCAGTGTTGTATACGAACCATGAAAATTTACCAATAAAAACTGAGAAAAAAGACTATAGATTCTGTGATTCCTTTATCAAGTATTTTAAACAATGTAATTATAACTGAACGAATAAGTATGACTATAAATTAGCTGAAAACATTTTGTTAAAAAGTTTCTAAAAAAACACACCTGTAAAGCATCAGCTTCGTAAACAATTGTCTCTTAATTATTTTCGTAAGTTTGAGTTAACAATTAATTTTTATGAAACGATCTTATTTTTACGTGTGTATAGATAATATCATAAATTACAATAATCATTTTCACAGAAATTAACGTGATCTCTATAAACGAAAAGGTAAAATAACATAGGTTTCGACCAGGTTGCACTGACCGTGGTCACAGCCTGACTCCTGGCTCGTTGACTGCTGAGCCGTGACTGACCCTGACTCCTTTAAATAACTTATTGCGTTAATTCCCGTGAAAATAATTATCATATCATGAAATGCTAAAGTCTAAAAGTTAGAATAGCATAAAGTAATATAAATGTATAGCTTTTAGCACTTTCACACGTACACATTTAACCATTTTATTGAATATTCGTTCGACATCAACTTCGGTTGACGCGATACTGACCACAAACTGACGGTTGTCTCGATTAAGAGAAATCTCTTAACTTCGGACCGTGCATTTTTGGTTCGTAATTGCTAATCTAGTGTATATTAGATCAATGGTTTGACCATCAAACGTCATCTTTTTTATATTATTTTAAACATTCCTTTTTAGAAAGTCGGGTCAGAGAGAATATTTGTTTAGTGCTCACACCTGGTTACCATTGTGACGCGCTCCGGTTGCACCAAAAGAGCAATAAATTAATTGGTAAACTAAAGACAGTTATGCAGTAAAAAACAGGTCGTTTAAGAAACAATGGAGATAAATTTTGAAATGTTGTCAATTTAGTCACGTTAGTATTGATCAATCCAAAATGTTGGATAAATTTACATATTATTGTAATTACGTTTGGAACTGCGTACACCTTTACAATTATTACTACAACGCAAAGAATACAGCACAGGCACGAGCCACTGCCCGCGGCTCCGCCCGCATGTATCGCAGTTTCTATTTCTTTTCACAACTATTAAAAGTATCTTCATTTCTTTATTGATGTGAAGCAACAAATCTGAGGACTCTGCCAAATCTTACAGTGTTACGGTTTAGCCGTGAGTGTGTAACCGACAGACAGACAGAGTAGCTTATGAATGTATAATACTTATTATGAAAATGAATAAAAATTAAACTTATTAAAATCACAAATTTTAACAAAAAAAAATGACTTCAAGAACTGGACCAAATTAAAATGGGATTACACTGGAAGCACCGGCTTTCAAATAAATAATCATCAAAATCGGTTCACCCAGTCGAAAAACAGTCTCCTTTTTTGAAGTTGTTTAAAACCATTCTTGCTCTGATACAATATATATCGAGGCTGGTTAACGACAACAAACAATAATTATAAGGATATTTTAAACCATATTTTAAATTAAACATATCTTTAGATTAAGTTGTAGCAAAAATCAGTGATCAATCTGTTTACACTTGGGCAGTATCGCTTGCACACACACAAAATACATTTCGAAGTGTTGCAAAAAATGATTCATTTGTGCCACATACGTTCAAACAACTTTAGACCCTCTCTGGTTAGGAATAAAGGGCTTCCTAACTTTTAATTAGATCATTTTTTATACTATTCTCGGAGTGGGTGAAGTTTCCTGGAATGTTTCGCTCCAATATATTACAGGAGTCGAGTGTTTCGGGTCCTGTCACAAGTTTCTTGCAACATCGACTCGCAAATGGATTTCTGCTTATCATACTGAACTAAGTAAATAATAGATATTATTGAAATGTCACCTTTAATACATAAACTTTACTTTTTAATAGGCTTGCTTTATTTTGTAACGTGCGACACGGCTTCGCACGGAGGTCTTTGAAATGCTTGGAATTCCTCTGCTGCAATATATGTTAGAGCCACTCTGTTTTCAGCACGGTTGGGCCGGCTCGACCGGGGCGGAGTAC
Organism: Hyphantria cunea; assembly: GCA_003709505.1. Taxonomy (NCBI): domain Eukaryota; kingdom Metazoa; phylum Arthropoda; class Insecta; order Lepidoptera; family Erebidae; genus Hyphantria; species Hyphantria cunea. The sequence continues at coordinate 917,975 of PKRV01001244.1, forward strand.
CGTTGCGGGGCGGAGTACCGGGCGGGGCGTTGGTGTTTATGAAAGGGTAGTAACCCTCGCACAGAAGACCAACGTAAAATGACAGCTTTGATGCCTCCGTATATCGTTGATGAGTGCGAGACCGTCATGCCTACCCGGGATTCGAACCCGAGACCTCTTGTCGAGACGAGACAGTCAGACACAAATAACATTTGTTTTAGAAATTATATTTCACTTAGTCTTGAGCTTCCGAATCACCCGGAGAAAGAAATGGAGGCTCTAAACATTTTAGTCTAAAACAGTAACTAAGTCACATTTTTACGTTTATTTCTACCATAATTTCCATTCTGCTGGTGAAAAGTTAAAACACTAAAATAAATTATCGCAATTGAAGGAAGCTGACAATGATACTCGCTAATGTTGACAGATCTCTTTGCGCGGAAATAGTTGTTTTGTTACAAGTGATGAGCCCGATGAAGATGCGTGAAAAAGTAATTTATCAATTATATTGTTTGCTTCCACTATTATGAGCTATACTGGCCAATCAAGATGAACTCATACTGCAAGTACTAGACGAAATATTAATACATACTTAAAAATTAATACAGATTTTTTTCAATTAGTGCTTTCTCATAACAAAAAAATGTATTGTCATGCGTTATTGTCTTACGCTTAAATCAGTCATCCTTAAAAATCAGCAAAAAGAAGCTATATAATCTATTTTTAAGAAAAGTTTACAAGTTGCCTTATAAATAGACACAGACACAACGTATTTAGCTTTAGGTACTGATACTGTCACGTCTCTCATACTAAGCAGATACTTTTGGGTGGCAGTCTTCAGTTAGGTATATAACTCTCAATTACAATCATTCCTTTTATACACGTAATCAACGTTGTCACTGTATGCAATAAGTCAATGGCTGAAGCAATAAGGTAGTTATATACAAAACTATATTTAAATAATGCTGATATAAAATCACTATTTACGTTATACTAGCTTATGCCCACGGTTCCGCCCGCGTATATGTCGGTTATCGCGGCAAATAGGAGCCTATGAGTTATTCTGATTTATAAGCTATATTACTGTAAAGTTTTATCCAAATCCGTTCAGTAGTTTTTACGTGAAACAGTAACAAACTTCCATCCATACAAATTTCGCATTTATAATGTTGATAGATTTTTTCTCTGGAATGTATTTAAGCGTGTTTACTGTTGATCATGAGCTTATGAGAGTATTGTTTTGTTGAGCATATAGTGTTAATTGGTTTGTAAGCCCTAACTGAGTGTGATTACTTCTAGTATCAGATTATTATTATTTTTTGGGACAGAGTTGGTGAATGGGTAAGACATGATAATGTGGATATGTACCAGCGCTTCTCTGTTAACAAGTTTAGATAAAAATACCACTAAGCTCACTACTATCTCTTGTTTTTTTGTTAAATGTTTCTCACGAATTGAAATTCGTTGTTAATTTCTTTTGAAAAAAATAAAGTTCTATAACCATATATAATCAATAAGTCAAAGTAAATTTTGTCTTCGTTAATTCCAAAATCGATTCACTATCGACGAAAACAAATCGTGAACCCGCTTAAAACAGAAATGCAGTCCAATAAAGAATCTCTTCTTTTGCAGTCAGTTAAAAAGCAATAGTAAGTGTCCTTGAGGACACAGATTAAACTACGACGTGTGACCGCCGCCATACGCAGGACTTTGCCGTGAATAACCGACTACCGACCACTACCGACAATAGAACTAAGTTAATCAAGCAAAAATGAAACAATAGTTAAATTATGCACGTTGCAGGTTGAGATCCACTGTCCATTAACGTGGAAAGACCTAGTGAAGTTATTGCGACATTAAATATATATCGGAATTACCCCATAGGGGTATTCACATAAAAGGAAATTAAAATTCAGTTAGGATGTCGCTTTCCTTTTATTAATTCGCCTTTTATAAAAACTACATTGTATCGTAAAAACAAGCATTTATTCTCATTAATTCCAGAACTCCGAGATGATATCTTATGTTGGAGTAGTTGCGAATCAAAAAAATTGCGCGAAGTGTACACTATTTTCATAAAACTTGTCGTTACCCACGTATTGTTGGCACTAGCTTCTCACGACTGATAGGGCTAGAACAAGGTATAGCAAGCGTATAAATCAATTTTGGCAATATGAAACAATCGCTGTGCTGTGATTAGTACATTTTTTAAGGTTTCCGAATACCCTTTTTCCGAATTACCACAGTGCACCTATATACTTACTTCTTTTGTGAATACACGCATAGTAACTAATAGTCGTATATGAGTAACCTATTTCATCGTCACAACTATACTGTCAATCTAAGTTTTAATAAATAAATATTTTGTTAACGCGTTCTTCAGATCAGAATAACACTTAGGCGGCTACTATAGATAAATACATACATACTTACCTTATCTCAATGTTCTATTCAAGTTTTTGCTGTGATGCCGCGGCCCGTCCATCTGGCTAACACATTGCTACAAATACATAAATCGACCAAGTACGAGTTGTACTCGAGCACGGAGTTAACCATATCATTATATTATTTTTTTATTTAAAAACTTTATGCACTACAGTTAGCTACGTTATAACCATCAAAGCCTGTACCAGAGAAGGGATAAGCGGACGTGTATTGAACATAAATTAAATTTAATAATTAATTAATATTCAACATTTGGCCGCTTTTATATTACTACTTTTTTGTAGTTAATAAGTAATAAACTTGTTGCCATTCGAAATAGGTATCAGGTGTAGATGGAAGATTAAAAAATACGCCCAATAGAAAGTTTTTGTGCTTTTTTCGAGCAAACGAACTGGTTGGTCGGAAAGAAAGGTAGACGTAAAAGAAGTTCTTCTCGAGCTGGCCTGGGTATACACCTGTACCTCGAAATCGTGGTTCTCCAAAAGTCCAAGCCTCCGACTGTATATTCAATACGTTTGTCAGTAGACGCCATTCATAAGAGACAACACATAAATAAGTAACTACCACCTCGTAAAGAACGCCGCCTGGCCGAGTTTGTATTATGGCGGCTAGATTAACTGATATAATATTCATATAGTTGTGTTAACATATATATTATGCGTAGAAAACGCTCACATGTACCTATGCTAATCATACAAACGTTAGGTCCTAGAATTCAACACGAGACATTAACCTAGCAATCGCATACGCTACATCTGCGTCACACACGAAATATCATGTTAAACGAAACGAGAATGTGAGTCAAACAAATACATATTATGTTATATCATAAGTGCCCAAGTAGCAAGCGGACATGGCTGACTTCTTGTCAAGACAAGTAGGTACAAAAATCTCGATGTTAACACATCGGAGTTCCCCCACCAGCACGTATTGCGGTGTTGCCAGCGTTCATTTCACAAAACAAGCTAAAGTCCTACAATCGTCTAGCACTTCCAACACCAGCCACCTTACTTATGAGTATTTATATGTACGGTCGATATAAGCAGCTTATATCAATAACAAAATACTTTGGAACGTCTTTAATTGGTAGCTTTAGTTCCACTTACCCAAATGATAGAATATGTTTATTCAATTTAATTCAATTCAAATTACTTATCTCGGACTTATTATACATCTTATCTTATCTTATTATACATATTATACTTATTTATACTTACTTGTTGTATTTTTCTAATGTTGTATTAATAAACCAACTAAGGAAATGATTTGGTTAAGAAGTTCGTCGTTATTTTCGTCGCGTGTCTGACAGTGTGTGTAGTTCGATCACACGCGGTGAGTCGCGTATTTCTTAAAAACGTGGTAAATAAATGGTCGCCCAGTGGTCGAAATTCGACCATATCAATTTTTTAGCTACCTGCCCGCTTCCTCCGTAGAAACTCTAACTGTGCAAATTTCATATTCAGGTACAAAGGTTTTGCTTCATATAGATATTACAGCTTAGATTAATCAAAAACTTTTTATTAGTCTGGGAACAACAGTTGACTGTTGGAAATCAGTATTTAATAGTATCCCTAAAGAATGGTTCAGAACACTGTAAGACTTATAAAGAAAGTATACACTCTCATGAATAGTCTTCTTCCTCTTATCTTCTCATAAAATATAGGAATATTTTGTTTAAAATCATTAAGATCTATTAAGATATATTTGAAGTACCAACAAAGTGAAAATAATATTTCTTCAAACAAGGGAAGTGATTAATCAGGTGATTTGTCAGTCTCGTTATAATTTCACTACAATTCTCTACGAGAAGGGGTGGCATTTAATTAAAACTGTTACATTATATTTATTAGCGTTAGCATTGTAACAGTAGACGTAAGTATAATACTTACTTATTTAGTCTTGGAAAGTCCTACAGACACATAACAATGATATATATTACAATTTCATTATGTTACTGCTAATTACAAGCCTCTGCATAATAGTTACTTTGAGAAGAACTATCGACTTTAAAATTCAATAAATAAATACGAATTCGTGATTCGGAGGTCACATTAAGCAGTCGGTCTCGGTTGTTATCATACAATAATAGTCGTGAGCTTAGTTGGAGGCCTTCAGGCGGCTTAAAAACATCCAACGGCAAGATACGTAGCTACAATGTATTCTTGCTAGTCCCCAACCCGCACTTGGCCAGCGTGGGGACGTATGGCCTTAACCCTCTCCTGAGAGGAGACCCGAGCCCAGCAGTGAGACATTATGGGTTGTTGTAGATAATGATGATGATGGAATAAAAAATTATATTAGATAAATATGTGACGACACGACATTTTATCTCTGGACTAAATTAAGTAAAAACGGTATTAACTCTCACATAGTTATGATAAATAATGTTTTGAATAAAATGGGCGACCAAACACGTAAATATTGTACCATAGTGTGCGGTGTCATTAGATTGTGCAAACTAATTCCCCCTTTCACCCCTCCCACCATCCACTACCACTACAGCCAGACTTTTGACCTGAAAAGTTTAAGGAGACACATGGTGACTATGAGGAATACTATCCGGATTCCCGTCTGAGGTTGATAGACCGAGATTTTATAAACTAGGAATTCCTACACTGCACGTGACCCGCTAGCTGACACCAGGTTGTTTTTATTACAAACCGCTGGTCAAAACGAGCTGGAAACATCAAATACTTTTACAGTTAAATGTACAATGTGTAAGTTACTGTCTTGATATACTTTGGTATTACGCGACACAGTTGGTCGCAAAATGATTGATTCGGTCGGTGCATTCAGTTCAGTCGCTCAATGACTCGAGTCTGGAGTCAGTATTTATCCGAGTTTTGTGCGCGACGGAACGCGCCTCGTAGTACCACCTCCGCTATCAGTGCTTTGTGCTTTGCTACGAGTGTCCGCGGAGCCAGCCATGTCTTACGAAGATTGGAATGTGGTTCAGGTACCCACACTTATATTATTCACAACAAGTTTGATAAGACGACAGTCCCTAGATGCGATATTATTTTTTGTGTAGACATAAATCTGTTTTTGACGTTAAATTCTTCGAGACAGAATACAAATACAGATGGACGTGTGTACACTAGTATATATATAGTATATAAGTTTCACTTCCTACGTGTGTACACTAGTACTTTTATTTCCTACAATATTTGTATAATTTAGATATTTCAGTAAAATAAAATTATAATTTATAATCTATATTTAACGGGACAGCGAAACGTCAATCAGGATGTGTGACGTCATTTTACTCGAACAAAGCTTGCCAGTGATGCTAGATTGGGGAGAATCTCTCCAAATTTGGGTATCCTTTATAGGTACGCAGCTAACATTGACTGGACGACGACACTAACGAGCTCATTTCGGGGCTAACTAAACGCAACATATCATAACACTTAAGATGCTATTTCCAGTAACGTTACAAAGGTTACCTTATTTTATTACCTCATCGTTCTGCATACTAAGGGCCCGTTTCACCGTTTACAACTTAGTTCCATCAGAGCTTTCCTGACTTAATATCTCTTAACACAATTTTTATAGAAGATACGTCAAATTATTAGTCAGATAAGTTCTGCGGTGAAACAGAATCAGAGCCTTAGAATATCTAGACTTCAATAAAAAATAAGTGTTTTGCATGAAGAAAATTTTTTCAGGCGGATAGTTCCAATTTGCCATCGGGTTCAATGATGGTAGTAAGATTTTTCGCTGTGACCGCACTGCTGTGTTTGAATAATATGACGTCACGCAGACCAAATACGACAAATTATATATATAAAATTTTTTTAAATTATATATATAAAAATTTGGCATCAAAACATATATTTTTCTTTGCGTGTTTTATCACTTTAATTCGGTTATTTACGCAAACATTTTTATAGCTTAACATTGAATGTTTATAAAGAATAAATACTTTTTTGGAAAATAGGCAAGTACCCTATTGTAATGGATGCAAAAGTGGACACCAGAAATACTAGCATTTTGATGTTAAAGAATCAGATAAGTTGTAAATCTCACATAATATCGAGTTATATTTATCCATGAAATAACAGTTTTAGTCGGATAACCGGCTACTCAGCAATACAATTTATTGTCATTATGAACCATTTGTGTTGGTCTCGTTCACATAGATATAGTATACATGTTGATGTGCCTAGCCTGTGACGTAATCGTTATAGTTACATCAATTCATATAATTAACGTCCAACGTCGTAATAAAATTAACGTAAATAATACGTTGAGTTTGTAGTCACACGTCACCTCCTCGTGACTACACGTGTGTGATCCCTTACAGCGGCTACTCCCTTGATTTATTTCAATGGGTTACTCGCTACGCCCCGTCCAAATCCGATCCGGACCCAGAGAGCATACGAGTATGATGTGAAACTAAACTGAAATGAGAAAGAGCGAGACACAACGTAACATCTTACTAGACTTTAAAAAAAATACCTGTGTATGTGTGTGTATTAATGTATGTATATATGGAACGTATGTATTATTAGTTTTTAATGCAAATAGGTCATTTGTTTGCTTAGACAGTGTAGATGCCTACCAGCTAAAAGGTCTGATAATTACCTACTACAATCTATACCAACAGTAGGTACCTAAAGCTCATTTCGATTTCTTATGATTGAGTTAAATGTAAGTCGGTAATGATGACGACATTACATTGACGGCTTGTCAATAGCTGGAGTCACGTGGAACAGAGTGACACAGGAAAGGAAAGAATGGAAAAGGTTGGAGGAGGCCTTTGTCGATTGGCAAACAGATCTGGGAAGGATAACCAAGCAACAGCTGTTAGTTTTAGTAGTTTATCTAGTTTAAGAGACCAATGTTATTATTTTGTAAGAGAAACGCATTGTGGTTAATTAAGAGATCTGAATAAAAGGCTATATTATATTATAAGTCGGTAATAATTAACTCGTTATTTATCGCTTATTTACAGAAAGAGATTTCGAACGAATATAATAGAATATACCAGGAAAATATCGTCAGTTCCTTTGATTCCTCTTACCAAACCACATACTCTCCAGCCGTTAGCCCGGTACTTGTGGTGGTTGCGGTGCTGGGGTGTGGTAGTCTGCTCTTCTGCCTCATAGTGGTGTGCTGCTGTTGTTGCAAACGAACGACCCGCGGCAGGGTCCTCGTACGTAAGTACAGAACATTAAACTCTTGTGAAAGCAGTTTTGTATGTCGGATATATCGGCCGCGTGGTAAAAGGCAAAATAGTAGTTTTACTTTACGTGTTATTCCGATCTATGAGTTATGTTACTGTAAAGATTTTACTATGAGTAAATCCGTAGTTTTGTGCTTAAAAGAGTAACAAGTATCTATACGACATCCACACAAACTTTCGCATTAGTAACATTAGTAGTAGCGACTTCAATATCCCACTGGCTAAGGTGGTAGTTGAGCGTGTGTCTAATGTTGTTGTGTTGTGCAGCGCCGCCCCCGCTCGCCGAGCCTACGCCGCCCCAAGTGCACATACATCAAACTTACCCCGGTGAGTATCTGCCAACTGTACCACACCCCGTACTTGATATGAACTTACACTGAGTATCTAATGACTTTAACCAGTGTTGATGATCGAGAGGCTGAGTGATACATCAGCGCATCCTTTTTAAGAAGAGATACTGCTCCGGGTAGTGATGGGATCACCTATTCAATGATATATAATCTGCCCCTAGTAGCTAAAAGATATTTACTCGAGCTGTATAATGCAATATTCCAATCAGGATGTATACCTAAACAATGGCGAACTATATTAATTGTTCCAATTTCGAAAGCTATGGTTAACACCAGCAATGAAGGGAAGCTTCGTCCAATATCACTTTTAACATGTCTGTGTAAAATTTTCCACAATATGTTGGTAGCTCGACTAGAATGGTTTATCGAAAATAAAACAATCCTATCCCCGTATACATCTGGATTCAGAAAAGCTCACTCCTGTTTGGACTGTGTCACGAGATTTGTCACTTACGTGCAACAAGGCTCTTCAAAGCATATAGCTGCAGTGGCGTGTTCTCTCCACTTAACAGATGCCTGTAATAATATTTTAGTTGAGAAGTTGACTAGTACTCTCGATAAATTGCATGTAGGAAAAAGCATATGCAGATATATTTGGTCCTTTTTGAGCGACAGACAGTTAATTTTAAAATGTATAAATATAAATCAGAGGGAGATACAAACTTATTGTGCAAGATACACACACAGGGGCTTAGCTCAAGGGGATCCTTAGGCTCCCTTATTATTTAATATAGCTACATACAAGGTTTGTCAGCAAATAACGAGGTGATGTTTACACAATATGCTGATGATTTTACTATTTTTGTTAGTAATAAAGACATACATGTATGCGAGGAAAAGTTACAGTCGGCTTTAAACTCAATGGTATCTAGTCTAAACAACATAATAATAATAATAATAGCCTTTTATTCCTAAACTGAGGGTTATAAGAGGTCCCTAAGTTCGGTGTGCCTTTTGGCATGGCCTCCTCTAATTCCTTCCAGTGGATTCTGTCCCTTGCTACTCTCAACCAGAATGGTCCCGCTGTCTGCTTCAAGTCGTCGTCCCATCTCCTGACTTGACGACCTCTACCCCTCTTGCCGTCTCTTGGTTGCCAAAGGGTAACTTGCTTGCTCCATTTGTTAATGGGGTGGCGTAGCATATGTCCAGCCCATCTCCATTTTTGGACCTCTATCCTGGTAAGAATGTCTGTGAGTTTTGTTCTTGTTAACACACGTTCTCACGTCTGCGTTCCTGACCTGAGTCTAAACAACATTGGATTAGAAATATCAGCTGTAAAATCTAAAGTTTGTAATTTTAGTCGCGGACGCATTAAAAGGCAAATTAATTTAGAAATTGATACCAAACCTTTGATGTCAGTAGAATCCGTTAAATATCTAGGCTTATGGCTTGACAGATCTCTTTTATGGCAAAAGCACATTAATGAAATACCGCAGAAAAATTCAAAATTCTTAAACTTGCTCAAGGTTTTGGCGGGGCCTACCTGGGGAATTCACACTAAACATTTGCGAACGATTTATATTTCCCTAATACGAAGCAGATTTGATTACGGGTGTTTCCTCTATGGTAGTTGTGCTAATACCCACCTGTATAAAATTGATAAAATACAAAATCAAGCCTTAAGAATCATAGGTGGTTTTATTAAAAGCACGCCAGTATATGCTATGGAAAGTGAATTATGCATACAACCGCTTTTCGTGCGAAGAACATTTCTTGCTTATAAATATTACTCGAAAGCAATATCTTGGACTGATAACCCAACTATTGAGCTATTGAACAATCTTCACTTGATATCAAATAGTAGATACTGGCAAACTAAAAAGAAACCTTTACTTCTATATGCTCATTCTGATATATATATATACATATACGATATTGAAATAAAATCATCCTGACGACGGAGTTAGTTGCAATTTCAGAAGCTCTAAATCATATAAATGGTTCAGGTGTTGGCCACCAACTTTGTAATTTTTACAGACAGCAAAAGCGCCTTGCAGCACTTGGCTCGATGCACCTCTGGTTACTGAGGTGTATCGATAGCCTATGTTATAATTAAAAAGGTACGTGATATCAGTGCTTCAAAGAATCTGAAATTGCAATGGATACCATCGCACATTAATATTAAGGGCAACGGAGGCGGACCGATTAGCCAAATTAGCGATAAAGGAAGGGTATAATATTAATATTAAACCACATTACTCCGAGCTATTACATAAATTCAAAATTAATTGTTACAATAAATGGAAAGGTATTTTAATGAACAGTCGAAAATAAAAGGAATTTGGTACAAGACTATTCAGTCCGAGCCTCCTCATGTACCATGGTTCGGTAACTTAGAAATAAGTAGATCGTGGGTTACAATAGCTCACAGATTACGTTCTGAACACATTCCGTCAAAAAAATTTGAATATCTAATACGTAGAGCTAACTCACCAAATTGTGAGATGTGTAACATTGTGGACGACGTTCAACATTTGTTGATGGAATGTGTCAAGAATCAATCTAAAAGAAATTTAGTAATGGAGCAGTTGATCTTGAATTATTTGGATGTCGGTATAATTCAAAGTGTTTTGGCTATCATCATCATCTGGCTATACCAACATCAAAAAAAGCTATAAAATTGTACAGTTTAGCATATAATATTAAAATGTTATTTGATTAAATTAAGGCCTTATGGGTCTGGCATACCCTAATAGGGTAAAAGTCCCTAAAAAATAAAGAAAAAAAAATCCTTTTTACCTAATCATAAGTAAGTATAACTCGAGCGATGGCACCCTCACGTGTGAGCTGAGTCGGTAGGACTCGTTGTCATTTTGTGGTCTGGTTTCTTTATCCTCGTTCTATTTCAACATTCCTCCGAGTTATATATCTGTTTTATTTTTCATTACGTTTTGCCACAGCTTTTGTAATAAAAGTTTGTAAATATATTTTTTCAATTCTATTCAGCCCAATAAATATAAGTATTTGCTAAATTGTGAATACAACGAGCTTGATAAGCAATACTAAACATATTTACATAAACTTTGCAAAATCGTAGATTTTCTTACTTCATGTCCATGTTCTATATATACGATGGATATAATTGCCGAGTCCTATTCAGTTTGTGATAAAAATGAAGTGTGTAATAAGGAAAAACCTCCTCAATCGTAATAATTTGTACATCAGAATATTATAAAATGGACGTAAGACTAGGTACTTGAGTAGGTTTAAGTGGCGGCCTTATTGCTCGAGGACAATCTCTTACTGGCAACCGTTAACTATGGGATGAAAAGAAAAATATGATTAGGAGAAAGTACAAGGTAGTGTTTGGTATGTTAAAAAGTAGATAAGAAAAAAATCACATACTAAGTGACATGACATAGTGTGACCTAATTCACTAAAAAATACAAAAAGAAAGTTGGTTAAGAGACATTGGTGTCTCCCACGTGGTGCTCCTTTCTCGTCTTTTATACGTATTTTATTCACAAGAAGTTTCTCATCTCAAAGTAATGTATGTTCTTTAGTATTTTCCAACGCCGGACCATCTGTGTACCCCGAGATGGTACCCATTACTCAAGAGTACCAGCCGGTCGATACGCCGTACAAAGTGGGAACCGCTGCGACTGCTGTATCGGGTAATATAACTACTAGTCTACTGATTGCGACTGCTCATTCATTTAAAATGAATAATATTTTCATGATATTCACATCACATACACAACTTTTAGACTGCTGGAGACAGGCAACTCCTTAAAGATAAGGTTCGGCTCACCAGTGCGCTGACCAGACGGGTTGATGTAGGTTTTGTTTCAAGTTCGCATCGAGGCGCTGGGCTTGCGGATGGCCCTGCTATTCCATGGGCCGCCCGCAAGGGCTTCGATCAGGGCGGCATGAGGCGCGCCTATCAGCGTCTGATGCCACCCTGAGTGTGGCTGCGAATGGTCGGGACGGGTTCCATCCGCTTCAAAGGCCAGCAGCCTAATTTGAGAGTTTAAACTGCAGACGGTGCCTTTTTCTGTGCGGGCAGGCGCTCGGAGAGGTCCGGATGGCGTAAGAAAGCGGTTCCCGGATCCCTCCTGTCTCAGGCGCAGAGTGGCACACCGCGTGTTTTAGTCGGTTCGATTGCGACACACCGCCCCGCCGCAAACCCCGGTGGGATTAAGGCCCGAGAGGATTTCCACACGTAAAAAAAGAAGGGTTTGTTTCAAGTGTTCCTTCTGTTTGCAGTGATGTAGTGTGTGTTGTGTGTTGTAGTACTGCGCAGTTCGCTCCTTTAGTCGGCTCTCGCGAAGCCACAACAGAAATACAGGTGGTGACTCTCTGTGTTCTTAATCCGACACCACACGGATTTTAATCATTATTTTTTCTCAAATCCTGCAGCTTCGACGTTTACGCCATACTTTGAACGCAGCTTGTAAGAAGAAGCAATATACAAATGTAGTGTATTGGTAAAACTTCAAATCAAATTTTATCATTATTTTATTTATATCAATTGCTCCCTACACTTATAGTTACCCAAACCATGTAGCGTGCCATCACAACATCAGTGTTACAAATTTGGTAAATAATAATAAATGTTATCTTATCCGTACCTTGATACGAAATCATCTTCGCCAACAGTATTTAACAGTCCAATGCTGGACATAGAGTTTTTTTAAAAAGGAGGTCTTGACCTGCCATAGCACGTTGGTTACCAGGTCGATATACATTCAACAATAGGTAAATTGTATGTTTGTTTCAGAGTACCCGCCTTCGTACGACACCGACCGACTGCTGCACGGCGAAGCAAACGCGCAGCCCTCCTAGTCCCTCCTGTCGAACACCTTCAGTGAACACTCTCTCGCTTTGCTCTCACTTGTACATTGTAACGTTGGCTATTAAGTATAACGACAGGTATTTTAGTAAACTATTTGTAAGAACCTGTTTTAGTTTTTTATTTCGCATAACAATAAAGCCAATTTACGGGCAATACCTAACATGCCTCAGGCACAGGGGCCTTAAATACCTATGTATAATTGCTACTGAACATGTGCACAGGTGGCGTGGAGCGGTCCCTGTGTTTTCGGTCCACACAAGACAGACAGACAAGAAGAAGACAAGACATGTGTTGTCCACATGGTGAGATTCACAAATTGTACTGAGTCTAGCTGTTTTTTGTGTCCATTACAAGAATGTTTGAAAAGTCCCCCGCGATACAGGACCTATTCTTATTGGGGGAATTGTCTTTTGAAAAAAATGTTATGTTCTTAGATTACAAAAGAAAGCTTTTTTTGTAATCTGAAGTTATTTTATCATCAATCAACAATAAATTAAAAATGAGCACGAATGAACCTGCTCACAGATGCCGCTTCGACATCTCGGGAAAACTTCATCAGAAACCTAAGTAACTCGTGTTTGTAAACGATACTTTTAAAAAAAATCAGATTAAGGTCAACTATATCTAATCCAATTAAATCCCGTGTAGATGTGCGACTGTTTGTCGTATCACATAGTTATGAGACCTTTTCAACTGCTACTAGTCAGCATCGAATTTCTTAGTGGAAACTTTTTTTTTATGGAATCGCTGGCAAACGACCAAATGTATCGCCTGATGGTAAGTGATTACCGCCGCCCATGGACACCTGCAACACCAGAAGCGTCACAAGTGCGTTGCCGGCCTTTAGGGGATGGGGAGGAGAATAGGGATGGGAAGAGGGGCTGGGATATGAGCCTCCGGTATCCCCACTCACTCGGTGAAGCACAGCGCAGGCGCTGTTTCACTTTTCTGTGAGGCCGTGGTGTCACTCCGGTCGAGCCGGCCTATTCATGCCGAAGCGTGGCTCTCCCTCTAGTCAAATATCATATGAAGCAAAGTTCATTTTCTCGCTTGTTTTGAGGAATCTCACCGTCCCCTAGATATAGCTGTAGCCAAACGAACTGTACAAACGCGTGTTCAGTTGTTGCACAAATGTATCTATATATTTTTTCACTGCCACTCTTGTAGGGAGGATAAAACACAAGCATAAGTGGTCGGTGATAAATTCTTAGTGGTCTTAATTTGAAATGTATACCAACATTTGTAGACTTTTTAAGAGCAGTCAATTTAAGCACACTTATGATTTAGAATTACTCATGGGTATGTCAACAAATGTCTACATTGAACGTCTATTTATACTAAATAATATTAAATAAAATTTATCCTTGTGCATATTGCTGAATATAAGTTCATGAGTCACCGTTAGCTTAGTATGCCTACCTGCTTCTACTCGTGGTACTAAGCGTACGCACTGCACCACGTGATCTGAAGTTTACAAGTTTATTTGTTATTCTATTAATATAGGTGTATCAGTTTTATACCTTCCTAATAATATTCGAAAGTCTAATGTTTATTGTGTTATTGATCGTGTAGCGTTCAGACAAGACAGACAGACAATGAGACAATGCTGTAGCTACATTGTTAAATCTAAAAAATACATGTATATCTCAACTCAACACACATAGTATTTCCCATAGGGGTAGCCAAAGAATGTTCGTCGCCCCCCAACCAACCCGACCTGAAGTGGCGGCGCGTAGTGTTCCCGTGCGCTCCTCTTTGAAGTCTCGAGGGGAGTCAAACAACTCACTCCTCTCGCTGACGAGATGTGGCCCGCAGTAGCGGGCTGGCACCAGTCGGGGATTGCGGATGCCTTTTAAGTTTTTTTATAGACGGAACACGGGGGGGTATTAGTCAGTAAAAGTCTGACAGACCCCTTCGCCCTCTCCCTAGGGCGGAGGACATGCAAGAGGATTTCCCCCCGTCAAAAAGAAAATATGGGTAGCCAGAGACAATTAATCTACACTTAATACGGTCCTAAAACTGTACCTAACAACAACGACGCCACATGCATGCTTGTCGGTTATTTCCTAAATCTCAATTTAAAGAAAATGTCATCAGTGTTTTCTTGCCACGAGTTAGTTGCTACCATTATCAAACGTTAAATGATTGTTGTTAAAAATTCAAGTTATGAACCATACCGGATACTGCATGACTGCGCTCCCAGTGACCAGCGTATATACCTACAGTTGAAATCCTGGCGAACGCGATAAGTGGCCATGTTGTAAACAAACGCGCCCAGTGACGCCATCCCTCCGACAACTTAAATAGCTGTTTGTGTTGTGTCGGGGCCACTCACACTGTAGCCATAGGTACCTCACATATTATAAACAAGTCTGAAGATTATTTTAGGCGAACTTGCAGGAATCGTCTTAGATTAATTTAAAAAAAAGAGCATACACTTGGTATGTTGGGCATTGCGCAGTGCTGGGTTTAGTAATTTGTACTATCCGCTATAAGCTATCTATATACTGTTTACGGGTTTAGTATTTTGTATGCAATTTACTGGTAATGTAATGTGTAAGGTAGATGTTCAAGTTTACTACCTATACGTAAACTAGAAGACTTAGTTCACTGATATTGTATATATGTTTTTTTCTTTTTATATGAGATCCTACAAAATCTATACCGATTATTTACCGTTTTAGATATATTCGTCCTCCGAGACACCGGATGTTTATTCGTAATGCGGGAGTTGTCTTTTATAAAAAGAAAAAATAACTAAGCATAGGATATATACTTTTTTGTAACACATACATAGAAGAAAACACCCAATGTCCGAAACAAATCTTTGCATACTTACCTGACACGCTTGAATCGGCCGCCCCTCTGCTGCGGCTGCGGCGGTAGCTTCACTCGCCTCACCTTTTGTATATTGTATATTGTAAATGATCTGAGTAAGGTTAACTATTATATCATAATATATGTATACCCACTTAGTTACAGTGTTTATCTATACTTATAAAATAACATGTTCTGACTGAGTGACTGATTCATCATCGCCGAGCGCAGACTATGACAGTGATGGGTATGAAATTAGGTGAGTAGGATCGTCTTACTAAGTAGACTACTAAGACCATTAAGGAACGAATGTTGGTGTTCTATTCTCTAAGGGGGTGAAATAAGTGCTGAAAGGAAATTTTGTATGGAAGTCCGTCATTTTGTTAGTTAGAAGCATGCGACTATATTTCTGGGCTAGCGGTTAAGTAGATATGTATTTAGGCTTCATGGATATTCTACCCCTAAGGGGTGAAATAGGTGTTGACATCGTATTTAGGTTCGTTCGTCTAGAAGTCCGTCATTTTTGAAGTTAGTAGCCTGAAACTTTGTCTTCAGGCTTTTGATTAGGAATAAATTAGTGAATACTTGTATCAGCATTTATGAGAATTCTGGTCCTAAAGGGGTTAAAATAAGGGTCGAAACTTTGTATGAAAGTCATTATTACTGGGCTATTGATTAAAATCAATTCGTTTAAAAACTTGAATACGTTTTAAAAAATATATACATTGTAAGTATGTATAAATAATTATATTTTAAAAACTTATAATCAACTTGCACGCGGACAAAGCCGTGGACAACAGCAAGTTTTAATATAAGTGGACAATATATAATTATTTAGCTTTACACATTTACATTTTTAATAACGAATGACAGTATTTATTTAAGTGTCCCTTCAACAAATACAGGGACCCCGGCCACTTCAGTCACACTTGTACAGGACTCTTAGTATTGTTTGTTATCGTTGTGGTTCGAATTTGCTTCATCCAATTAGCATCTGTACATATCTGGATTCTGCTGAAACTTTCCAACGGGGAAAATACTCACTTTGACAGGCTCCTATATAAAGTGACAATCCTTGACAATACGGCACTCGCTGTAATGCCCGTCCGTTGTGTCGATCTGTGATTTCGAACCGTAGCTTCAATTTAACGTTTATAAATGTCATTTAGTCTCTTAATTGAATAAATGATTTTGGATTTGAATTTTCAAAAGAGCCTCGACGTGATAATAAATAAAATATAAGACCGGTACTTACATAATAATAANTTTTTAGTATTCATCTCCAGTAATTGTAGTATCTGGGTATTGGACTCAAGTATCATACTGTTTTGATTTTTTATCTCAGCAATTTCGGTATTCATCAATTCCTTAAAAGATTGCATAAGTTGCTCTTTCATTTCCGCCAGGTGCTTTTGGGTAGGATTTTTACGTTTCGCCACAATTATATTCGGCTCACTTTCAAATTCCTGACCTTGTTGTGCGGGTGCCAATTGAGATCCACACTTACTTGACTTAGTTGCATCACTCTGCATTTTATCTGACATTTTTACCTATACCACAATTACTTCAAACAAGTTTAGTATGTATTAGGTGCATGTAAAACATTAGCTTCAACTTAATTTGAACTTTATAACTTGAGTGGATAGATTTAAAATAGTAATACTGTTATAAGATTGAAATAAAAATATAAAATACGTCTTTCTTTGGCAAAACTACGGACGAGAATATACATATAACCTTGTAATAAATGTCTCCAAATCAAGAAAGGTTTCAAAATTATAATAATAAGTAGGCAAATGCTGATTGATTATATTACATGATCGCGATGCATAATAGATCTAATCGTCTAGAATATAAAGGGGTAATGAAAATGTTCATCCCATATGTTTCGTTCCTTGTGGTGACGGATTAATAACACTACAATACTAAGGCAGCATACTGCGCCGGGCAACATAACTGCAAAGAGAAGAAGAACCTGAAACAAACCCAACACCAAAAGAACTGAATAGGTGAATAAACGGTCAGTTTACACCCAACACCATCATCATACAAACATTTGGTCCGTCCCGGGAATCGAACCCTAGATCTCGAGCACAACAGTCGCTTAGCAAGCAGTCTGGCAGAATGGGTGTGTATAGGTCTAAATAGTACGCATATACTCCATAGACTTGTGTACATACGTATGTACTGAGTAGTGCGAAATATTTGTGTACGTGACACCACCTACGCGTAACTGGACACGTGCGGTGTCGCGGCAGTGGGTAGCCTTAGCCAGGGGATATGAATGGCTGACCTGGCCCAAACGTGGCCTCGAGCTACTTTATATGGGCTCACAAACATCAAGCATATGAAACTTTAACAAACTTAAAATAAATATTATTTATGTTTCACACGTAGGGGGGAAAGGAGAAAAGCTCTGAATATGCACATTTGATACTTGATACCACGTGATTGCCTCGTTGGTCGCGCCGTAACTTCTATAACAATTATAACATCTAGACGAATTAAATCATATTGATTGCATTTTCGTTTTGCTGATTGTACCGACTTCACCCATACAGAGTTAGGATTCTCATGAATGAAATAATATATCGTTCATATATCATAACTTATTATATATAAGTGTACAAACATGGACAGGCGACAGTTAGCTAAGCGATAAGGGTTTTAAATATGATTGAACTAGTTTATGCCCGCGACTCCGCCCGCGTATATGTCGGTTATCGCGGCAAATAGTAGCCTATGTGTTATTCTGATGTATCAGTTATATTACTGTAAAGTTTCATTAAAATCCACTCAGTAGCTGTGACTTGAAAAAGTACCAAACATCCTCACAAACTGACGCGTTTTATAACATTAGTAGCAAATAAAGTACCGTAATTCATAAATTTAAAAAAATATCAATCTGTAGGGTGGCGTTGCGATTGCCGATTAAGAGGTCTCGATTCGATTTGCGGGTCTGGTCAAAGTGTTATTGTATTTTTCTGATTGTAAAAATGCTTAATAACAGCTCGGAGTTCGGAAGTTGGGATCTTAGCTCCCAGCCAGCCTCGGAGAGCACGTATAGCTATCATGCCTGCGCCTGATCTCTCCCCGGTCGTGTCGGATAGCCTTCTATCGGATTGTGACAGCGAGGGAACAGAGAGTGCACCTGTGCCAGCGCATATACTTGTACACTATAATATTTCCTGCGCAATTGACTGATCTCCGTAGAGACTGGCCGTGGCCGAAATCAGTTAGGAGAACATCATCATCACGTGACACTCTTGGGGTCGAGTATTATTCATATCGCAGTCCACTGCTGGACATAGGCCTCTCCAATTACACGCCACGCAAATTGCTTTTATTAACAACAACAAATAGCAAGTTGTTATTTATACATTGTTTGTTATTTATTACAAAAGATAGGTAACATTTGATGGCTCGACTAAAACCTACAGGTACACCCACGTATATCGCACTTCGTACTTTGCACCTTGAGTTGTTTACATCGAGCTAAACATTAGTTTGGGATACTTGAACATCTAAAGTTAAAAATGTTGAGATTAAACTCTCGAAGTACTCAATACATGTTATTGTATACATTTAGACAGCTGAGTTTTAAGAGACCTTATCATTATTCTCTCATGAGTCCCTACAGCAATTTACTGAGCAGACCAAAATCTATCAAAACGTACTGGGTACAAGGATCAAGCAAGAGTCCGATGAAAGTGAATTTTGTCTTTGTTTAAAATACTTGTAAGTCGTCCTCAGCTACTTATAACAACGGCTCAGCTGCGCCGCTGCGCTGTCTCCGATACATGCGTTCAACTAGTATTTCAATAAATAGGAAAACCTCCTCTTTGTCAGTGGCGCCATCTCTGGACGTCACCGAGAACTTATAAGATATAGTTTAATCGACAGCCTATCGACTTACTTATATCAAAAGGAATCTACTATTGTCTAACATCTAGCTAACAATTGGACGCATGCAATAATTAATAATTACCTCACACCTCTCCCGCACGGCTGTCCGATACCAAACTAGACAGAGCCTGTGCTGTGAGACACGAGCTGCTGATAGACATCCTACTAATTTTATTAATGCAAAAATTTATGAGGATGTATGTTTGTTACTCTTTCAGGCAAGAACGGTTAAAATTTGGATGAAATTTGACGCAGAGATAGAATATTAGTCTGAAATAATAGCACATGGGTGCTTTCAATCCCGAAAAACTGTAACGTTCCTCGGGATGAGTGAGGTACGGCAACGAGGTCGGGTAACGACGCGGGGCGCACCTACTGATTATATATATTTCCCAATACATACGTTTTGTAGTTATGTTACACCTAGACAGAACAAACCCGACCTCTGCCTTAGCAATTGCAATTCAAAGTTATGTACTCAACAACTATCGTGATTCGCTTTACATATACATCACTCAGTATTTTTTATAAAAAAAATACATTCATCCATATCTTTCTATCCAATACAAGGATCACTGGGTTGAAATTCACTTACGGCATATTGAAAGTAATAAAAATGCTCGGTTAGGCACTATTTAGATCCTCAGCTTTATAAACATAAACAAGGAAAACTTTAGAATATTGATTTGTTTAGTTGAATAGCGGACGCGCACGGCCGCTCCTTCGGCCGCGGCCAAGCGTCGACGCGACACGACTGTACTATAACATCCTCGGGTTTATGAAAAAAATATTAAAAAAAAAAATTATTCTCAAACGCATCGTATCGTGAGGGAGAAATAAAACTGTTTCGAATGGCATCACGCGTATCAATATATTTTATATGAAAATTAAACTAATTAGACTGTGTGTCGTAACAAAATGCACCTTAAACATACAATAATAAAGCTTAAACGATATTTAGAGCAGGCAGCGCTCCAACATTGTACTCGTTAATTACATACAATATCTGGTTAGGAAGTACATTTAGTTCATAATGATTAAAAATCATAAGAAGTGACGAACGAGAGTCTGCCACGAATGCCGTAACACATTTTTTAAGACCTCTTTTAGGTTCACGCCCAGTTTAATTTGTTGTAAAATATTTTCCTACAGAGTCGAGGCCGCCGCCTTCGACGGAGCGACACGTCCACTTGACACTTACGATATTACCTTATATCTATCAAAGTGTACATCGACTGTCGTATAGAATCTATACAATTATAAGTAAATATCTCGCATTCTAACACACGACGCCATCTAGTCCCGAGATAAGAAGAGCTCGTGTTTTGGGTACTAGACGACCGAAGTAAATACATACATATTATACATAAAAAATACCCAAATTCCGAAACAAATATTTGCAGATCATACAAACATTAGGTCCATAAATTTACTGCCTCGGTGTCCCAGCGGTAGCGTACAGACTGCTGTTCCTGAGGTCTCGGGTTCGATTCCCGGGTCGGATCGAATGTTTGTATGATCTGCAAATATTTGTTTCGGAGTTTGGGTGTTTTCTATGTATGACATGTATGTATTTACAAAAAAAAAGTATATAAGTATTATATCAGTTGTCTAGTACCCATAATACAAGCTCTGCTTAGTTTGGGACTAGATGGCGTTGTGTGTTAGATGTCGGAAATATAAAAAGTAAATATATTAATTAGGTCCTTGCCGGGAATCGAACCCGAGCCCTCGAGCTTGGCAGTGGCACGCTGCCGCTGCGCGTCGGAGGCAGCGCACGCTCGGCGGAGAGCAGCTACAGCCACACCGGCGAGCGGCGATCTCGTCTAATTCTTACAGTAACCTTTTACATCGTATGTGTAGAATTAAGTACTAAGCGTCAACACTAAACATACGTACATAAGTGAGACCCAGCCGTTCAATACTAAATCGTTCGCAGGTAATACAAAATCAAAGACATCAAATAACGGGAACTTGAGCGGAAATACGTCAGTCGGCTGTGTGTTATATATATATATATATTTGTAATAACTCGTTCCACTTCACAGCAGCACGTGCGCCGAGCGCTCGCTGCCCGAGCTGCTGCTCCGCAGCTCTGATGCACTCGCACCTCGCGACAAGCACTTACACACAAAAAAAACGTCAACCCTGTACATAATTCGGAGTGAACGTGATTTATAAATCTCAGTATAATCTCAAATTAAATATAATACAAAAATATAAATTAAACGCACGTAGGGTCGTCGACTTGGAATCGTAAAAGACGGTTGACGAGCCGGAAGTATTAAAACGTTTACGTTACGTAAAATTGAGCTACTCGTATGACAATAACGTATGGCGACGGCGAGTGCCGTCCTCGCCCGCGCTCACCCGCGTGGGCAGAGTCCAACATCGGTTCGTTGCACAGCGGCGACGGCACCGGCCCGGCCCCGGCGCCGCTTAGCGCGCCACGTGCGGGTTGTAGGGAGGCTGCTTCTCGGTGTGCTGCATCACTTGGTCGTACGACGGCGGACACGCTGGAAGACACAAACAGACGGCCGTTATTAGCGCACCCGGGAGGTGACTCGTTAATTTCAGGTGAGACATCGATGATATAACTGAAATAGCGCCGATACATCCGCTGTGAGTCCATTAGACCTTTGAAGAGCGGAAGTACCACATGATCTTCCGAGAGACGTTATGTCAATGTTTCTGTAGTAGAACTTTAAATGTGGCACCGTTACCGTGCTCGAGGCCACCGAGTAGATACCGACTGCGAGTGGTCCTTTGATTAGGTGTACTTTAGTGAGTGTCATTTCAGAGGAACGATAACAGGTTCGCTGTTCCCAGTCACACGTAACACACAAAGCAAAATATCTAGCAAAGTATCCCTTACTGGGATATAAGCACAGTACACGACACAGCCTACTCGGTGACGGCAGCGTTCAAATAGATTAAAGAAATGGCAAGCATTGAGTTCTATTTACTTATTAAGTATAGAGTGTACAACGTGACCTACCTCACACTCTTGCTACAACTATAGCTAATCTCTAGCAGCGTAAACTCTTTTTATTTTCAAACACTCTTATCAGTCTCGCAGACTTTCTTAAAATATAATTCTAAAGTGAGACCATGCAAAAGCAATCTATATACAAACATATATCTACTAGTACACTAGACGAACGAATATGATACTAGTAGAGGCACAACAGGAATCGATCTATTATTGGGATCACAAACACAAAAGATTTATAGTACTATTATTGTATATTAACAAAAACACAACTAAAGCGTTAACAATGCCCTACACTCCTCCCACGTACCTAAATATTTCACGTTTATATATTTTCAAAAAAGATACCAAATAAAGACGACCCGAAAGGCACTTTGGGCGTAAACGCAAGTTCTGTAAAACTACATTTGCTTCAACAGCAAGCTCGCTTATGGGCACTCTGAAAGACTAATGCGTGTTTTATTGCGTACTTACTCCTTTACATTAACTTCACCCAAGGTTTATTAGGACAACGCGAGCAACGTGACAAAGTCATCTAGTGTCTGGTCGAACTCTCAATTTTACACGTCGAATCCTACTTGAAGTGGCTCAGATGCGAGCCATGTTAGACCGTGTGGGTGCTCCCACCCCGCAGTTATATTACATTGTGTAGCACGATGACATTTTACAACATTTGCTACAACATGTTACAGGTAGCAAGCTCCTCCGCACAGATAAACTTGTTGCATAACATCGTGTATCATTCTGTAACAATCAGTTTGGGTGTACTTGTCGAGGAAGCTGCCAGAACTGCAGAGCATTGAAAGTTCAACTTTAATCAGTGGCGCATTGAACGAGATTGAGCTTGATTCTGTCGCTGAAACGTCTAAATACTTCTATCCTAATATATTTCTTCTGTACCTACTTACTATTAAGGGACAACTAACGTTAAACTTCCGGGATGTATTCAAACTATTTATCATGATATCTGCAACATTTTGTTACATCAGTAACAATTTATACATATATATATTGCCCCCCACAACATAAAAAAGCAAGATTCTCTAACATTATATAACTACTGTAAGGGAGCACCTTATAAGATATTTACACTATGGCTAACTATCTACTCGCTAATCATTCCAGGAACCATCGACATTAATATTGAAGGCTACAAAAACATCTACCACTATAACAAAGAACAAAAGCGGGTGCAGTTGTTTGTTTATATCAACCGCTGTCTACGTCTACTCCCATAATGTCTAATTGTACATTTAAGAATGCTAAATACCTTATAATTTTGACTTAATAAAATCCAAGGTTGTGTTTCTTATAAGATACAAAAAGTATTCGCCGTCTGCTGTCGAAGAAGACAACGTGTGAAGGGTTACCTAAAGTTAAATAGCTGTTGCAGACTCGACTCGAGTAATCCCTTCCATATGTTTAAGTAGGTTCTACTGTACACTACCAGACCGGGGTAGACTAGAGAGGCATACGGAGTAATGCGATTAGTTAGCCAAGTATCTGTCATGCGTTCTACTTCACCCACCTTGCGGCAACCAGCCCGGCGTCGCGACACCAAAGAATGCTTAACAATCAACTCACATGTTAGATACAATGTTATCATCTATTCAAATCTTACTACTTTTTATCTTACCTACGTTAGATTGCAAATAAAAATATTCAAAAAAATTAAATCATTTTATTGTTGTTCATTTAAAAATAACGACAGAACTTCAGAACGTGTACGACGATGAAGCGATAAATAATATTAACTGTCAAAATATTCAGTCACTAAAATCTATGTTTGGCGCGATGCTCTCGGATAATTTGCTTCATATTATTGAAGACGAGAATAATCAGAATCGAGAAAGAACCCTGGCAAATTATTCTGAATCCATCAGTGGTATCAATTGATGTTTATGTATCACGTCCGTCACGGCTTGTTATCACAGCCTGCATATCGAGGATACCTATCCTCGATATTCGATATTCGAAACTACGCACTCATAAACCTATTAGTACCTACTAATAGGTTTATGAGTGCGTAGTTTAGCACTAGACATGTGGTCATTATATTTCATGCCGAGGGAAGTACGGCCGCGGCTCTCAACACACACCGATACACTTTCTTACTTTATTGTCCGCTCAAAGTGAATCACCCCCGGGTGGTGGGATGTGTCGTTTGGGCAATTGAGGATAATATCCACAAAGAGTTTCAATTGAGGCGACGAGATGACATTTGCTGTGTGATGACGTAAATAGAAATAATTGGAAACAAATGTTTATTACTGGACGTTACGCTGGATTTAATATTTGAATTTTGATTTCGAATACCGAATCAAATTCCAAATTAATTTGGCTAGGAGCTCTCATATGAACTTAGGTAATACAGTCGAATACTCCTTCCACCAGCGATCACATTTCAGCCGCCTGCAGTGAAAGGTAAATCCAGTTTCACTAAATGACCTTATGTGACTATCTATCAACACGTTTGGTAATAGAGTGGTTAGTTAATAATTGTAATTATAAAATATACTATTTTGTATATACATTTTCTTCTTATAATAAGTTTTACAAACTCTATCTTTCATTATTTGTTTCTTTGTGTCATTGTGCAATAAAGAGTTATCTATATATCTTGTCTGGGTTTTTTCCTTAAATGTAGATTTTATCAAGCCGAATGACTGTCTGATAACTATTCCTTTTCGACATCATTATCACATGGACTCTCATTTACTTGTAAACGAACGAATATTTAGCAAGGATGCTGAGCAAAACTATTGGCCTATAATCATGCAACCACCCTAGAGCGTCCAGGTCAATACACGACCTTCAGCAAAAATCTGTTGTTCCTCACAGGGGACACGTCACACAATATTTGTACATCATATCACATTATTTCATTGATAACGTCGAGCCGCAAACACTGCAAATAATACTGAGACTAGTTAAACAATCAGTCAACCGTGGGCGACGTCACTCTGCGACCATTGTTTAGTCCACTTTCCGACATAAAGAAGCACATCCAAGTTCGTTTTACGAACGACTATGTGGCAAAAAATCAAGTTCACAGAATTTCGCCAAACACTTAATCATGCTGATAAGTCAGTGAATGCGCTATAATACAACGCAAACGGCAATTCTTTGGACCTTCCTGACAAGAGGAACTACGCAAATTTGCTCAGGGCAATGACAACGTGAGGCTCAATACTCCTCGCGAGCGCCTGAGATAAGATGGTCGTGATGACTAATGTTATACATAACAAAAAGTAAATTATAAAAACCCGAATGAGGAAAAAGTTGAGCTGTCCTCGCGGAGAGGATAAATACTTATATAAATAGTCTACAAATTTTTAATTACAGTTGAGTAACATTGTCCCTATATCTTTATTTTAAAGGACTACTCCCGCTTTTGGAATATGCATACTGGTTCGCGGGGGACAACACAAACATACATGAAACGGACACAAAGTGCATCCAAACTCGGAGCAACAATTTGTGATTTGAATCCGCTACACTTGGCGCAGTATAATAAATATTCTTAGAGACTTCCTGTCAATAGTCAGAGGCAGTCGTACATACAAGACGTTACAGTAAGCGCCTGTGAGTACTGTTTTGGTCAGGAACTACATAATGGCACACAAATACAAATGAAACGCTATTTGTGGGTACTATGGGTAGGATTCAGTTTGGCTATATTTCTATATGCGAGGTTTCATTGTCGTTAAAGTTCGAATTTGGACATTATAATGCGAAACAATAAAAAGTGGGTATATTGGCTCTTTTTTGTAATAGATTTTGTAATATTCAGCTAAATAAAACAAATAATTACAATACGTCTATACACAGGCATAAGCTAAAGAATACCGAGGGGATCAATTTATATGAAATATAAATGAAATGAAATATTTTATCACAATATATTGAATCACAACTGCTTATCACCAACTAGTTGGCAATTACCGGGAACTACCGAAAGATAAAATAACGCATTCCGCAACTTTTAAAATACTTACGCGAATTATATCTAGTAATAGTAGAAGTATACAAATAAATAAAATTGAAGTGTCTGTTTGTAATTTCAAATTGACAGATATGTATATAAAAGTATATGCGATATTCACATCAAAAAAATTAATTACAAAAAATATTTGTCTGTCTGTGTGTCAATCCGTATGTCTGTTTATTCCGACTAATCTCAGGGAAGGCTGAACCGATTTTTACGGGACGTTCATTAATAGGTAGCTGATTATATAAGGAGTAGCTTCGGCAACTTTTTTTAGACTAGCGTCACCCGTGTTTGTTATCGTACAGCGAGTAATGCCGCGAGACTCAGCTAGTGCGATATAGAAAATTGTAGTTCTGGTCCAGACTTAATTTGCACAAGCCGTATTTAAAAAAATAAGAAAACCA
Source organism: Hyphantria cunea (assembly GCA_003709505.1). Taxonomy (NCBI): domain Eukaryota; kingdom Metazoa; phylum Arthropoda; class Insecta; order Lepidoptera; family Erebidae; genus Hyphantria; species Hyphantria cunea. Next base: position 944,842 of record PKRV01001244.1, read on the forward strand.
TGACACCATAACATAGGTGTCCTTTTCGGGAATCCCCCGGATGTGGGATACATTATGTTAGCGTTATTTATATTAGAAACAGCATTTTAAATATTAAATGTGCTATAAATGTTAATGAATTATAATGCTTACACAAAAAACCCATGAATATTATAATATACGAATGACTCAACGGATATATAACGATGAGGTCGTTTCGAATGTACTGCTCAATGCTTCTGTATTGGATTGATTAAAAATATACAGTATAGTTGGATTGTGATGATGCTTTAAGTAAAGGAAACAGGAAGGCGCAACCTTTGCGACACTGTACTGGAAAATCGTGTAACTCGGAAAATAAAAGACTGAAGCCACAGTGGTGGTCGCATGCAACAGCGACCTTGATTTAGCTCTTGAGATAGCAAACAACACCGTTGCAATAGCTAGGGAAGTAGGTAATAAACAGTCATATTACGAAATATTAGTTGAGGATTTGTTTAAATTACGCAGTTGATCCTGAAAGGGGTAGCGATCGAACTACGAGCGTGGCATCAAGCGCTAACTAAATGTGCTGATTAGATATCACGGCGTTCCATCACGTTGTCCATTGGCTGCCCAAATTAGTACAAACATACTTTTAAGAACAATATATAAATGTTACAACAACGAGAGCCACGGGGGCGGCTTACAAGGAGTCCGTATTGAGTTGGCTAGCGCACTATTTGAGGAAGCTCTGTTTAAGACAGCAAGAAAAAAACTTGCATATTTTAGCCATTACAGCTAACAAAGACTATCGGAGATACAATGTACTCATAACTAAACGCATTTTCTGGTACCGCGCAGTATGTTTTGCACGCTTTGTTTTGTCTCGAGTTTACCTACAGTGCGCTAATGGTGTATGTACACCACACTGGACACTCGCGGAATGCACTACTGGGTGGTCCCGAGCTAGTAGTACATAACAACAGAACTAAACAGTACAGGAAAGAGAAAAGTATCTTCAAATATTCCTGTTATATCTGTGATACTGTTCGTCCATTCATAACGACTAAATGAATTATCCCAATATTGGTGTGGTGTGTCACCAGCCCTACTCATCAAAGGGGTGAGATAAAAGGCGGCTAAGAAATTTAACGACGCACTATATCACTGCAAGGAGAAGGGATGCTTGAACCTCTACATTAACCTGTCTGGGTAGCGGCGTGTAGTAAGCTAAAACCTCTTTTATAAGGAGAGGCTCGAGTCCAGCCTCCGATATTCCGATAAAGAAAAAACACACGAGTTAATACATTCATTCATATAGCACAACATCGTTGAGCACCGGTACTCGAGGTAATATTGAACTTGTCGCGTGGGTACCAGGGGCTGTCGCATTCAATTGTCTAAGCAACCAAACAAGGATGACGTCACGCTCAGCAAGTACATGCACAGCAGTGTTATCACTGTGATAACATCATACACTTAATCCATTTAGCTGATACGCTATTGTATTACATCGCTCACGCCAGTCTTCAGCGCGACTGTAGCTTTTTTGAAAAACTTTAGTACACTGTCATCATAATATTTAATTTCTAAATATTACCTACTTCGATGTACGTTATAGAATAGTGAAATGACAAAGTCAGTCAAGACGGATGAAGTGGATTCAGACAAGGTTTTGCCTAACAAATTAGGAATTAGTTAGGATTTTGTCTTAGGAATTTGTCTAAATATGGAATCCTATGTGAGGCCTTTAAGTTTACTATATGAGCTAAAAGTGGGAGGTATTCAAATGAACAGACAAATCGTTTCTCAGTAGAACCATTCAAAACATATAGTAAGCGAAATGTGCACAAATTATTCAGTCTGTCTCCGTAAATGGAACGGTGCGAAAGAAAACAATGATATCCACGGCACGATTGGAGCGACTCAACCGGAGTGAAACCACGGCCTCACAGAAAACCGGTGTGAAACAGCGCCTGCGCTGTATTTCACCGAGTGAGTGAGGAAACCAAAGGTCCGTACCTCAACTCCTCGCCCCCCCATAGGCCGGCAACGCAATTGTAACGCCTCTGGTGTTGCGGATGTGTCCACGGGCGGCAGTAAACGCTTACCATCAGGCGATACACGATAAACAATAACTTTTGACGTGTTTTTTATTTAAACCTATATAGTACTGGCAACGGTGCAAACAAACAAGTAGTGACTGGTTACTGTTAAATACAGGAAATAATCAGTTACTACTTCTGGAGTTTTCAGAGAAACTAATCTGCCCGCTCTCCCACACACGGAGGCTGCGTCCGCTGATATCGCTCACCAGCTGGACTGATGCTTTATGGGTACAGCCACAAGTTATTATTAAAAAACCGGCCAAGTGCGAGTCGGACTCGCACACCGAGGATTCCGTACAAACCTGTAGAGATGTAACTAAAAATTTATACTTTTCGCAATTTTTCCTTTATCTGTGCTAAAAGACGTTACTTTTACCAAATACAAGATTCAGAGTTCAAGGGTGGTTCCCTGTAAGTTTTGATTCCATTGCGTGGGTCGAAAATTTGCAGCATAAACGACTGTATCTTTTAAGTGCGTTGGCTTAGATGTATGATTTGTTACAGCTCCAAGGGAAATTAGACCTGAGTATTCGATATGAATTTCAGCTTGATAATTTCCTGAGAAAAAGGGTCTTGAAAGACAGATAAACCAACAACAAAGTGATCCTATAACGGTCCCGATATTTTTTTCTTTTTGAGAAACGGAACCTTAAAAAATGTATGTGATCTAACGATACCATGGAGCAACACAGGCCATCGACGCTACTCTATGAACGGCACCGCCGATAAGTTCCATTTGTGTCATACGTACTTTAAACAAAGCGAATAGAGATAAATGCCCGAATGAAACTTGAATTGTAATAATTCGCCAACAAAGTTTAACAACTATAGACGATTGAAAAACAATGACCCTGACGTTATTAGCTCACTGCTCTGTTCGACAACCGGCTGCAGCGAGCACCGGAGGGTCGGGCATCACTCGGCGTGGCCGGTTCTTGTAAATGACTCAAGTATCACTAATCACTGGCTTCAAGGGAACTATTTCGCTGCATTAGTCACGTCGGTCGGTATGATCTATCGTCCTATTCAATAGGCCACACTCGTTACAAACACGATTATTCCACACTAATGCACAAAGAGAAAAACGCCTTAAATTAGGATTTACTCGTAGGCGAGTAGCCATATTTTTATAATTAGTTATATTTTTATGACTACATATTATAATTTTAAATGTAGACTGGAAGCAATAATTGTGAGTCGAATAGTATCGAGTTAACTGAAATCCAACTAAACAATTAATTCTTATTCTTAGGCGTTAATTCTTATCTGGAATGTCTTATATGAAGCTGAAAGCTCTATCTTTTCTATTCACTGAAAACATTAAGTACTACTATAGATGTAGGTGAATATGAAATAAGGCTAGATCTTTGGCCTTATTAGGCAAAAATGGAACTTAAGTACAGTCCACAGAACGTTGTGTGGACTGTAATTTAAGTGGGCGTTTAATTAATCTCTATTAGAATATATACATACACGTCCCGAAGGGATACTTCGGAGATAAAGAGGTATGTATGTGATGTGCCTATGTGCTGATCTATCAAGAAAGTAAATAAAACTTAGTTCGTTACGTTGATGACTAAAGTATGTTGTTATCGACATACGTAAATAACTTGTTATATCGAAAACATTAATCGTCGCGAATGATTATCGAAGATAGCTGACATAAAAATAAAATGGTTATGATATGAGTTGTTTAAATGCTTTAGTCACTTATCGTGTAGAAAGTGTTCATTATTGCACTGTTTTACTTTAATGGGTTCGATTTCATACAACCTAAGGGCTTTCTGATACGTTCGTGGATTGTAAAACCTAATTTTAACAATGCGTTTACTGTAATTGTCTGTAAATAGTCTGAACGTCTTCCTCGAGCGGCGCCGTTTAATGGCGTGTGAAATTATAATGTGCTTCCTGCAAACGTAGCGAGCGAAGCGATTGTGGCGCTCGGCGCTCACGCTGCCCTCCCCTCGCTCGCCATTGTTGGACATCAACTAGATTCATTAACACGAAACCGGGCAATCGCTACTTTTTAACTAAAAATGCAACGTGACTGGTGTTCAAAAACTACACCTAACGAATGACTTATTTTTATATTCCTTTAACAGCTAATTCAGATAGTATCTCCACTCTTTATGCCACATGTTCATACATAGTAAATAATTAATAATGTCGATACATACCGTTGGCATCTGGTGCGGACGGGGCTTGCGTGAAGTTCGCCGCGTTATGGTAGGGCAGCCCCGAGCCTCCCGCGACCGGGTAGGGCGGGTGCGCCGCGGTGGGGTAGGGCGTGTTCGTGGGGTAGTGCGTCTGCGTCGGGTAGGGCGCCTGCGTGGGGTAGGGCGCCTGCGTGGGGTAGGGCGCTTGCGCAGGGTACGGGGCCGCAGCCGCCACCGGGTACAACGTCACCGTCGTCGCTGAGAAATGACTCTGTTAAATCCTCGTAGTTCAAGCGGGAACCGGCTACGCTTACAGCTCTAGTTGCTACATACCTATAAGCCGCATCTACCTCTATGCCAAAGTCACCGACATTAATTGACATGGCACAAAACAAGCCAAATCACTTTAGATAATAGTATTACTTATTATCCAAACACACACATCTACGCTCTCAATTTCATTTCATATGTGTCATGAACAAACGGCGAGAGCTTCATGCGTTTTCCTATGTGTGTTATCTTATGTCCCTTCATGACAGTGGTCCAATATTTTTTAATGTAGGTATTTGCTTGTCAAAGTGACTCTACTCTGCGCGATGGAAAGCATGAGCAGAATCCAAGAGAAGCGGTCACCGCACTCTCTGCGAATGCAGACAATGCAACAATGCATCATGGTGACCCTCACTATGGCGGCCCATTGAGATGCTTCTGCATTTACTTCTGTGAGAGGGTAGTAGCGGTCCGATCATGCTGAAACGAGTGTCTACTACCTAGGTCTAAGGCTAAGGGCTCACCTGGGTAGGCGGCGGGCGCGGCGACGAACTGCTGCTGCGGGTAGGGCGCCGGCGCCGGCGCCTCCGGCCCGGGCGGCGCTGCGCAACAGACACACTGTGTACTCTCTCCGCCTTCACACTGAGCCAGTCAGACGACTGCGTTAACCGTTCATCTCTAACTATTGTTTATGAACACGTTGAAGCACTCCAGCATCGCGTCTACATTGAAACCCCTATTACGTAAACTGGCCAGAGTGCGATTGATTTTTGTAGAATTAAAAGCCGACTCATTTTGAAAAAAATTGAGTTTAACGATTCTATCACTGCTTATTTCAGGGGAGATTTCTAAGGTTAAATAAACATACAAACAACACTCAACTATTTGTTTTCCAAGACACGGGTCAAGCACACAGTGTCACCACCCCTATTCATCCCGCGGGGGTAGTACTATTGATGTAAAGGAGCAAACTGAGACAATATCACTGCAAACACAAGGAAAACTTGAAATATAGTGTTTTCTAAGCCAACGCTTCGGGGGATCGTGACGTAGTAGACTAAAACCTTTATCCTTAGGAGAAACCAGTGAGAACTATCGGACTCTTGACAATTATCATTTGTGAGGGGGACAGAAGGAGCTTCATAAGAAAAGATGATGCGTCCTAGAGAATTAAACTACGTGTATAATAATGAATGCATAACTTAAAGAAATCATACGAGTCTACGAGTGTTTTCAACAATAATCACGTTTTGCTAATCAGCCATCACCTCATACTGCACATGTATAGATCAATCAATGACTGTCGCTTCGACAGCGGCCGCTGTCTGCTGATTCACTAGCATGCTCGTCACACAAACATACGCTAATCTTTGTATTTAATTGCGACATTTACGAAATACCTATCGGAAAGTTCGCCGAACCGACCCAAATGAGTTTAAGCCCTGATTAATTTTGAATCGCACCGGTGTTTGGTAAACGTCCTGTTCGAAGGAATGAGATAAAGTCGTATAATACACACGTGCGAGAACTCTGCCACTGGACTTGCGGCAGCAGCAGCGGCACAGCGCCACAAGTATGACGATAACGACGATTCCTGCTATCAACGTTATCACCAGCTCCATCACCGGAAATCTCCAAGGTCTACCCCACGAGTGGAAACGATTCTGTAAACAAAGTGATAACAAAACTGAATTGTGTCTATTCTTAACATTGTCATATTCATAGTTTAGAAGTTGGTCAAACACAGAGAGTGTAAACCTAACTTATAAGTATGTTGTTGCTGTCACCAATGTTCTCTGTAAGCGAAAATTCATGACTAGTGGTTGATCAAACGAACGAAATGAACTACTCATCAGCAATTTTCTTAAACACATTCTCAATATGTGCATAATTGTGTAATGTGTACAGAACATTTTGTCTTGTACGTGTCTGTGTTGCACAATGGAAAATGACATTTTTAATCTATATTAAATGTAGTGGTCCTCAGTACTAAGCTACTTTCATAGGAGCAATGCAGCTGGCAAAGAACTATCTCCTCCTCTAACACACTTATTTCGACATTACAGTTAATTAAAAGTAGGAAAAACCTTAAAGAATGATTAGCTATACAACATAACCAGTATTTATGTAACTCGACGGAGATCATCCACACAGGTACGCACGAGATATTTTAGTGCAAAAGTTTCTGCGCTACCACAAGTGCACTCTCTGTTCCGTCACTCTCACAATCCGATTGGCTTTCCGTCACGACCGGGGAGAGATCAGGCGAACTATTTTTATTGCGTAATGCGAGGTGGTAGGTGTCGTTGGATATGGCTAATAAGGTAATGAGGTAACCGCTCCTTTTTGATATTATCCATGATAAGGGATCCGACGAGCGCAAAATGTAAAGTAATTATGTAACCACACAACACACGCTCATGCCTGGAACTAGCTCCCTTAAGAATCATTGCCTTTATTGAAATCGGTGCAGCGGTTTAGCCGTGTTACTTTCGAATTCATAACATTAAGTTTTAAAGTATGGTTATGTAGGCATAGTTTTTTGTGATAAGTATAGCCTATTTACACGAACAGCGAATTTGTTCTAGATTTGCAAGCTATGTGGCTATATGCCTCAAATGGCAGCCACACACTTGTGGCTATTGTGTAGCAGTGTGTATATGACCAGTATTTACTTACCTTCAGTTATACTGTCAGTTTGTTTGCCCCTTAAATAAATTGTCTTGGATTCGACAGCAGAGAACCCATTCACATATGAGTATATGAAGACCTTTGCTATCAGTAGGTTTGCAGTTTTCACAAGTGACAAATATCTGTGGTCTGAGTTTAATTACCTCACACAATCTGACACAAATTATTTACACTATTTGTACTATTGTTGTGTAATATGTTGTACTGCTACAAAGGAAGATGATGACTAAACCTCAACAGCATACATTGAATTGAAGACATTTGGATTTATTATCATGGATAGATGAACATAATCATACTGATAAATCATCACAATCTATGAATCATCAATAAGGCCCTAGGAATTTAAAGCATATTAGAACCTATTTAGCCAAAAAATATAATTTGGTAAACATTAAACCGACCAGACCACTCCAAACCATTCAACCAGATTAAGAAAAAAATTGTAGTCGTGGCATATAGGGAGGTCAAGGAAACAGCTCTTGATAGGAACAGCAGCATAGTAAATGAATGAATGAAAACATTAAAAAACCATGTATAAACTTAAACAGATTTAAAAAGAGATGGAGTTTTATAATCTCCAATTGGTTGGGCGGGAATCATCTAAGTAATCCTAAAAGCTCAAACATTCCAGAGGTTAGCTTGCACCCACTGAAGAGCTGCATTAACCATCTCCTGTCTCCGCCATCACATCAGCTCCTAGTTAGTATTGTTAACACATAGTAGTCTAACAGGGATTCCCTTTTATTTAAATTAACTGTCACCATTCGGTTACATAGTTGCAAATCTATTGGAAAGGTTATCAAAACTAAGAGTTTTTCGAACAATTACAAATGTGTGGTACAATTAGGTGGCAGGTACAATTAGGTGGCAGGTGAAATTAAATGAAACTGGAATTATATCCTAGCATATTTTATCACATTTATTATCTACTATTGAGGAAGAAGCTGCTATTGAGGGTCATAATTGTTTAAAGGCACTGCTACTGCTACTCTGACCAACTGCTTTCAATTCTTTGTGAGAATCCCTACCTTAGCGTTGACATCACCGGAGGTTAGTTATCGCTCAAGTATAACAAATTATTTACCTAATTGTTTCTAAACCAACACATAAATTATTTTCAGATATTTTTATGTCTCAAAATGTATATTTCATAGCTGTAATAATCTATAATATAATGCATTAGTAGTTTAACAGATAATAACAACAACAGATAACATTGTTGAATTGCTACATTGCACATTACGCTTCACAATCATATCAAGGATAAGAGTTTGAACACAAGGTGTACAAGTACATGATTAACAATAAGCAACAAACATTGCAAAATATGAAAGCTGGTCAGTGCAACAGCAATAATAGTTTCAATGTAATGTTAAAGTTAGCTCCATTACCTCTCAATCTGAATATTAATTTATTTTAAAATTAGTTTAATAGTGAATTAAATGTTATTCCTTAATATTAACAAACTTTACAGTGATTATATATTTCAATTGAAATGTAATGAAATAGAAAACCAAGGACATTGTTTGTCCTACAATGAAAAAAAAATGGCAAAGTTTCTTAGTGTTACATCTAGATGGATAAAGCACCACACAGAGATAAGCTGGAACCTGCACCTGGTTTCCTGTTTATAGTTAAATAATTAATAAATATATCACAATATAAGCAGCCAAGGCTTTGTTTAAACCATGTGTTGTGTAAGGATAAAGAATACATAAATATTCAATATTACGGAGGATGCGGCGCGGGCTCATCGAGCTCCGTCGGCCATCACTGCGGGCCTCTGTACCTGGAAATCGTCGTCCTCCCAGTCATCCGAACCGTGCATCACAACAAAACACTCACAGACAACAAACTTCAACAACAACCGACGAAGCCGAGGGACAAAACAGTTTATTTACACGCGTCGTCTCACAACACAAAGCGCGACTGCTGCCGGGACTGTCTCGCTCGCGACTCGCCCTTATCATTTTATCAACCGGTTATAAACTAATAAGCACTTTCAACGTGACTCACCGGAAAGATTACGGTTAAAGGATGGACTTTCCCACTTCGTAGCTAATATTCAACGGGAGAAACAAAGTATACCATGAAATACCAACAGACGATATCCCGAAACTAGTTATTTCTAATTTCATGTTAATTATTAAAATTGTAATTTTAATCAAATAATTAGCATTATTTAATAATACATACAAACACGCACACATAATTCATCAAGTACAATGCGGTTATCTTAGGATATCATCGTAAAGCGACGTACCTATGGTTAATTTAGCTGATAAAGGTGTTTTAATTTTTATTTTACATCAAAACACCCTAGCCTAGCCTGCATACAGCGACAACTGTAGGGTTGCGCTTGATGAATATCAGTCAGCAGTCGTACTGTACTTATAATCACAACATATTACTTAAATTTAAAGTAATTCAATCGATTAAATTAGTATTCACTGATTCCTTTGATATGAGTTTTTTTTTTTATATACTTGAGCTGCCAAAAAGACTCTGCCCTGCCTGGTGGAAAGCATGAGCAGAATTCAAGAGTGGTGGTCACCATCCTCAATGCGAAAAAGAACAATGCAGCATGGTGACTCACACTATGGCGGCCTGGGGAGATGCTTTTTCACACCCCGCTTAAAGGCCCCGGGATCATAGTAGGAAGGAAACACGTGCGCTGGTAGTGAGTCCCAGGTTTTGACTGCTCGGCACAGGAAGGAAGCACCGAAGCGATGAGTACGAGAACGTATGTCTTCCACTTTAAAGCGGTGACTTCTAAGGCTGGCATGTGTTGTTCTGTAGAGGAAGGAAGAGGGGGGGATCAATTGGAAGAGCTCTTCAGAACACTCACCATGGTAAAGGCGATAGAGGACTGCCAAGGAGGCGATATCTCTACGCAACTGTAGAGGCTCAAAGGTCTCGGTGGCTTCGGGACTATCGATAATACGAATTGCTCGCCGCTGCAACCGGTCAAGAGCGTCAAACAGGTACTGTGCGGCACCATTGCAAAGATGAGAACAGTACTCCACGCACGAGCGAACCTGGGTCTTGTAAAGAAGACACAGATGCCCGGGCGAGAAGAACCGTCTCACCCTGTTTAACACACCCAGCTTCCGTGAGGCCGCTTTAGTGATACTCTCAACGTATTAGCTATGCCCAGGATAGCGAGCTTATTTTGTAATGGCATTTGAGTGCACTGAAAAGTGTGGAAGGGGAAGGAATGAAGACATTTTGGCTGAGAACGCGCACACCTGTGTTTTCTATGGTTATGATATGGCGGCTGCCAATTAAATATATTTAACAATAATTAAAAAATAAATTGTCAGCTTACCAATTTTTGTTTTTGTTTGTCGTTACCGTTCGTTAGTTTAGTGTTTTATTCCGAATAAAATTGAGAAGGGATATTATTTCTTATCTTGACAATAGTAGCAAGGAAATTAAGAAACTATTCCAGTAATTTTAGACTACAGTGTTTCACTGAATCATAAGTGTTTCACCGAAATGTAAAAATCTTAATTTATGGGTAAATGGGTAAAAACAGAACTCTATTATTAAGACTCCACTGTCCCGTGTCCATCTGATTGTCTGTACGTCCCTCCATATGTCTGTCACCAGGCTGTACCTCATGAACGTACATAGCTAGGCAGTTGAAGTTGTAATTATGATGCATTTTTGTTGCCACTATAACAATAAATACTAAAAACAGAAAAAAAATTAATACTTATATAATAATATTAATTTAAAAATATAATAGCTCCCACACAACAAACGTGAACTTTTTGCTAGGTTTTTCTCGATACTAATAACAGCAACAAGTAGACGCACAAAATAATGGCACGGAATGGCACTTTTTCAGCACTTTTTTCTTTCAAGATTTTTTCATTTTTCTCGTATATGTTTTTTTTCTAGTTTAAAAATGCTTAATAGCACACCTTTTTTGTTGACAAGTTGGAAAATCCCTTTGAATTTGTTTGAACGAAAAAGTACCTTATACTACAATAATTGTCGATTTCAGGCGCACTGTTCTGAGGAGAACCTGGACTATGTTATTTCAGGTTTAATTCGCCCTAACTTTGAACCACAACATAAAATTACAATACGTATTTGCCCCTCAAATCTTTACCTGGCAGTAAGCCTCTCTAACTACTAGTAAAACACTTCTGTAGTAATCAATTTTCAAACACATACACCAAAACATCAAAGTTATCAATTAAGTATAAATTGAAACAATCGATTCATCGGGAACATTGCAAAGGTACTTCACTAAATTACACCCATTGTTAAAGCACAGACTACAAAGGGCTATAACGTTTTGTTCTTCCTTGTTGATATATTTTTAGTTACATTATTTTTTTATTTTGGTTTATTTCATTTGGGTGTTTAACTATCAGTGGCTATTTTGTAATCATAATTAAATTGATTATTATAGTTAAATATAAAATAAATATGATTTACACATGGTTTTACGTAGTGAAATAAAGGACCAGCTTCGAAATAAAACGATGACACTGTCAAAATGTCAATAAACTTTAATAAAATAAATATAACCTATATGCATCTTAGATCTTCTTGATTTAGATAATTTGTACAATGTTATCTGCTACATTAAGTCGGACAATGCTACCTCTCCGGCAAGTGCTAGTAATGCAGACGACGAGTTTACACTGTAGTGCTACAAATTATGCTGCGGCGAAGAAAACCACTTCTGCTGCAGGAGGTAAGTGCTGCTATCTAAGTTCTTTGATTATTTTAAACAGTTTAGTTGATTTTTTACCTATGTACTTCCGACTTTGGTAAATATATAAAAACCATTTTCATGTAAACAACAGAAACCTTTAAATATGTTGCTCATAAAAGTGAACATTCACTAATTATACCCAAATCAAACAATACACACATTGTCCTCGACTGTACTGTAACTGTGATGTTTTAGTGCGAATAAAAACAACAAAAATAAATATTTCTGGACATTATAACACACAACGTCATCTAGTCCCAAACTAAGCAAAGCTTGTACTATGGGTACTAAACAACTAATATCAACACATATATGCTTTTTTTTGTGAATCCATACATATTATACATAGGAAACAACCAAACTCCGAAAAAAATATATGCAGATCATACAAATATTTGATCCGACTCAGGATTTTTTTTATCAATCAACAACCCATAATGTCCCACTGCTGAGCTCGAGTCTCCTCTCAGGAGAGGCTTAAGGCCATACATCCCCACGCTAACAAAGTGCGGGATGGGGACTTCAGACTTTTTTTTATGTTTGTGCTTAAATACTTAGACCTAACCTTTTAATTTTATTGTATTTAAACAACTAAAAATATCATATTGTAGCTTTAAAAATTCATACATGAAATACAAAATGTTATAATATGAAAATGTAACACGATATTAACAATGTTTATGTTTATTGGGTTGTGGAACTACCTCAGTCATACCTACTGTTCCTACCTAACTTTTATGATTACTTCACTTGTAATTCTATCTTCAGCAATTGAGAACAATGTGTTGTGCATGAGCTCACAAAGGTTTCCGACTTAGTGCGACCAGCTTTGCCCTACTGCATTGCCTGTGGATGTTGTTGTACCATGGGACTCATCTAGTTATTAATAAAGAGTTAATAATTGTTTGATTTCAATATGATGACAAAATTCTATAATGATCTTAGTAAACTGTGTATTGGGTTTAAAGGAGAATAAACAGTGAATGGAAAATCAGACTTCTAAAAGCTGTCAGGGAAGATTAATAGAATAAGTGTTCAGTTGTAACCAACATGTGAAAGTCCACTGACACTGTATAATGTTTTCTGCAGTCACCATCGTATTTCCTATATTCAATTCTCGTACACCATTGTATGGTTCAAACCACACCATCCACATTTGTAGACCACAAATCTGGTATTTGAAGGTGAAACAGATAAGAGAAGGCCAAGTTATATATTAAGTGAAGACTTAATATATAACTTGGCCACTCTTACTGAAGTATTTTTACTTTTATTTTATTTACCCTTTGAGGCAGAGAGAGGCCGCTAAAGCTTGATACTAATAGTCGCCGTAGTAATCCTAGTTGCGTGTAGCTAGGGGCACACTGGAAAAGCATGTTTCGGAGATTACCTGTGTCTGATCGGCATAGAACCAATGCCTAAGTGCCACAACTGCTATGGACACACCGTGAAAACGGCGCTCTACAGACTTTTTGTGGCTGAATTTCAGGGATAGGGTTGACCAAGGCGTCATCTCATTTTCCATCAGGGGTGTCTCTCTGGTGGTCGGGCGCATCGAGGCGCTGGGCTTGCGGGTGGCCCTAGACAAGACGGCGGCCCTGCTGTTCCATAGGCCCCGTCGTGGGCCGCCCCCCGGCGCCTTCATAGTGGTCAACTTGGTCCTCGTACCGATTCGGGCCCAGATGAATTATCTGGGCCTGATCCTCGAAGGTAGGTGGCTCTTCGACGAGCACTTCCGACAGCTTGCTCCTAAGCTGGTCGATACTGACTCCGCCCTAGGGCGACTTATGCCTAATCTGGGTGGAGCCAGTATCGCAACTAGAAGCCTCTTCACGAGGGTTGTCCGGTCGATGGCGCTGTACGGCGCACCGGTGTGGGTATCGGCTCTGACCGCCCAGAATAAGGCGCGCCTCTGGCGCCCTCAGAGGGTATTGGCGATCAGAGCCATACGCGGATACCGCACGGTGTCGACTGAGGCGGCATGCGCCTTGGCCGGATGGGGATTTGGAGGCGTAAGTGCTCGCCGAAGTTTATCGACGGATGGTTGAATTACGGGCGGAGAGTGGCACGTGCCCACCGCCCGAAGAGGTACGCGCGTGACGTGAAGCCGCCCGTCGAGCCACGATGGTTCGTTGGTCTTCGCGACTGGAGGTTCCACGTGCTAGCTTCGCCACCGTGGAGGCTCTCCAGCCGGTCATCCTCGAGTGGGCAGGGCGGCATCACGGGACCCTTTCCTTCCGACTGACGCATGTGCTTTTCGGGTACGGTTGCTTCGGGAAGTACCTGCACTCGGTCGCGCGGAGGGAATTGAGTCCCGCCTGCCACCACTGCGACTGCAGTGAGGACTCGACCCAGCACACGCTGGCGGTGTGCCCCGCTTGGGCGCCGCAGCGTCGGGNGGGAAGTACCTGCACTCGGTCGCGCGGAGGGAATTGAGTCCCGCCTGCCACCACTGCGACTGCAGTGAGGACTCGACCCAGCACACGCTGGCGGTGTGCCCCGCTTGGGCGCCGCAGCGTCGGGCCGTCACTGCAGTCATCGGAGGAGATCTCTGGCTGCCGGCCGTCTTACGCTCAATGGCCGGCGGCGAGAGTAGTTTTACCGCGGTCGCGACCTTCTGCGAGGAAGTCATCTCGCAGAAGGAGGCGGTGGGGAAGGCCCGGGAGGACGACCTCCACTCAGACCCGATCCGCTGCCGGCGAACCGAGCGGCGGAGGCGCTACCAGCGCCTCATGCCGCCCTGAGTGTGGCCGCGGATGGGCGAGACGGGTTTTCCCCTCCATCCGCTACACAGGTCAGCCGTGAGGGGGCGACATTACGCGTGTGTCGTACGTCCGCCTAAATTGAGAGTTTATAACATCTGACGGTGCCGGCTTCAGTGCGGGCAGGCCCTGGGAGGGGTCCGGATGGCGTGAGAAAGCGGTTCCGGATCCCTTCCCGTCTCAGTCGCAGAGTGGCACACTGTGTGGTTGTAATTCGTTCGATTCCGACACACCGCCCCGCCGCTAACCCCGGTGGGGTGAAGGCCCGAGGGGGATTCCACAAGTAAAAAAGAAAAAAAGTCGTCATCTCGTTTTCCTTTCCAGGGTGCACCTTGTTCCACGGCTTCACGTATTTAAGACAGCATGCGTTTTTGGTCGTTTCGAGTCCGACATACCACCAATAGGTGGTATCCAGGAGGATATCCGCACAGAAAAAAAGGAGCACGTTGCTAATAATGATGTTGAATTAAAATGATACAAACAGAAACCTGGTGTTGCAGGTGTTATGGGGCTAGGCAAAGGTAAAAAGAAAGGAGGCAAGCTGGCCACCATGGAGAAGAAAGAGATGCCTGTGGAGACAGATCCTGTGAAGCTTGTCCACTTCGTGTGCGGCTCCAACATATACACTACCGGGGAGGACGTCAAGGTTTGTGTTTACCATTTGCTACATAATAACTGCTCACTCCATTATTTTGGCCTCGATAGGTTCATATCTCAAAAATAAATTTCTATTCAAAACAGGAGTGTTTAGGACTAATTGGTAACCAAGTAAGTTAAGAATTGCAAAGTTAGTAAAGTTAGCTAGGTCAATGTTTGGATCGGTGACTATTACTTAACATACTGAGACCCCCTGCATGTCTAAAAGAGCACGTTAAACCGTCTGTCCCGGTTCTCATACATTTATCTTTGGGGTTATACATTCTAAAATCAAATCCACTTGTACTTGAGAATCTATTGTAGAATGTATTGCAACAAGTTCCACTAAGTGCCGACAATCGAGAGATCTTTGGGGTAGGTAGAGCCATAAAAAGTCCAGCACCAGCCTTTCTACAGAACTCAGATACCGCCTAATATTCAGGTTGTGAAGGTCTGATGGTAGCCGCTCCACATAAAAAAAATAGATCTTTAGCTGTATCATAGTATACTTGAAGCCGACTCCGACCCAGTTTGAGGAAAAAAAAGCAAAATATTGTTGCTGCGATATAAGCCTGTAAAGTTGAGTTTGTTCGTTTATTTGGCTGATCCGATCGAAACATTCTTTCGCCGTCAGAGGGTCAGGTTATCGTAGTAGTGCCGCTGTAGTCAAAAGCTAGAGAAAATGAGATAAAAAGTTAATAAATAAATAATTTGATTCGAGATAAAAGAGGACAGCGAGTATCCCGAGTGGCTGTGGTCGCTGAACACCGGGCGCGCCGTACCGCTGGAGCAGCTGGACCCGGGCCGCAAGCAGTACTGGCTGCGCGTGCGCGCCGCCGCCATGCGCCGCAACAACAGGCTGCGCTCCATGCGCCGCTTCTAGCCGGGCGCGGCCGTAGAATAAGGCTCCTTGTTACCCCATAAATGTTGTTAATAAAATAATACATTTATTCAACAAATAAACTGTTCACAAACAATTATCTCAAATAAGTGATTACTCTTAACTCTACGAGTTGCGGGTCTGTCTGTGCGCTGACGCTCACGATAAACGATCACGGTACGATTTTTTTGACAAAAACAGGACGATTTAGCGGCGCGCCGGCCGCGCTCTGCTCTCGCTAGTTCGCTCAACTTTGTGGGGATCCCTTGAGAAAGTCGAACGGGAACTCGGGCAGTGCCCGGCCGGCCTCGTTCCGATCGATGTTGAGGTGAAGCTATAGACAATCCATGGTGTCCTCCTTGATGATCATGGGCGGCGCGTAGTCGCCGTGCCTCGTTCCGAACGAATACTTGTAGGAGTTCTGAAACAATTATTTTTATTACCTCTAAGTGTTCGCGGAGCCTGCGACGCCGACGCGACACACGATACAAAATTCACCTGCTAACTGACGGTCCTCTCGATTCGTGGATGTTTTTTTTTATATGGAAAAAGTATTTCTGTAATTTGTAGAAGGTAGAAAGAAGGTTACAGAAATACGAGTGGCGGAAGTCATGCCTGGGCACATAAAGGTCAAATTCGCCCGAAATAATATCGCTGCGGCCGAACAGAAAAATAAAAATATATTATAATTTTTTTTTATCTTTCATTGCTTTTTGAGGAATGGCGCGGACACAAGTATTTCAAGGAAGTGTACCGGAGCCTTGATACTGTTTTGATCAACAGTCTGTAATTGTCGAGCCTGTGCCATAGTCCACTGCTGGACATAATCTTCCGTCCTTAGCTCACTTAGCGTCCTTAGCTAAGAGACTCATTCAAAAAATGGTAGCGATTTATGCGTAATTTGCACTTAACGCAGGCATTAAACAAAAATTCTTAGTTATGTCTCGTGAAGGGCAATTAGGTATTTCTAAATAAAGACTACAGTAGGTAAAGGCGGCGATACACATGCCAGTAAATCTGGAAAGTTACTAGCATGTACGAGAAACTGGCACACTGCGGATACATTTGAAGTAATACTGGCATACATACTGTGCCCTTGCTTGCCAGTATTACCATCGCGTATACACTGGACAGTTCATGACAGTAATTCGTACCTACCTATTCTTGCGCGCCAAACATGGATAACAAGCGAAGTGAATTAAACAAAATCGTGTTGTTACCTATATACCTATAATATATGTCAGCTTATTGATGATGGGGATGTAGTAGTCTCGCAATACGCCGATGATTTTGTTTTTTATATCATCATCATCATCAGCCTATCGCAGTCCACTGCTGGACATAGGCCTCTCCAATTTCACGCCACTTAGTTCGATCTATGGCTTCTCGCATCCAGCTCCTGCCAGCCGTCTTGCGCAAATCATCGCTCCACCTGGCTTGTGGACGTCCTACACTACGTTTGCCGAGACGCGGTCTCCACTCAAGAACTCGTTTACCCCAACGGTTATCGGTTCTTCGGCAAATGTGGCCAGCCCACTGCCACTTCAGCTTGCTAATCCTGTGGGCTACGTCGATGACCCTGGTTCTTTGTCGGATCACCTCGTTTCTAATGCGATCCCTTAGAGAAACGCCGAGCATATACCTCTCCATTGCACGCTGAGCGACTTTAAACTTATGGACCAGTCGAACCGTAAGTGTCCACGTTTCGGCTCCGTAAGTCATTACGGGTAGGACGCACGCATTGAAGACTTTCGTCTTTAGGCACTGTGGGATCGATGATGAGAAGACCCGACGAAGTTTCCCAAACGCTGCCCAACCCAGCTGGATTCTTCTGTTCACCTCGTCCTCAAAGCTGTTTCTACCTAACTGCAAAGCCTGCCCGAGGTATACATATTTTTGAACAACTTCGAGAACGGCAGATTATATTTTTTATATAAGTCACAGCAATCTAAACTTTTGTCAAGACAGATTACAAAGCGTTTTAAATACAGCGGTCGAAAATTTGAATACTGTTGGACTTTCTATCGCTTCAAATAAATCAAAAATATGCATCTTCAGCAGAGGTCATAAAAAAGTAAATGTTAAAATATAACCCTTATGTGTGTTGAGAGTTATAAATACTTTGGATTTTGGTTAGATCGAGCCTTATTGTGGAGCAAACACATTAATGAAACATTATGTAAAATTTCAAAATGAATAAATATGCTTAAAATATTGTCAGGTCCAAGTTGGGGTGAAACCCTAAACATTTGCGTACCCTGTACATATCTCTGATTAAGAGTAGAATTGATTATGGTAGTTTTCTATATGATAATAGTGCAAAAACTCATTTACTCAAACTTGACAGAATTCAAAACCAGGATTTAAGAATAGTGGGAGGATTCATCAAAAGTACACCCATACACGTGATAGAGTCGGAGCTCAGTATACCTCCACTTCACATAAGACGACTATTATCTCGCCTATAAATAAATATTGCTTAAAGAGTCATGGACATAACAACAACACTTTTAGAAAGCCTTAGCATGCTAAGATTGAATTCATACTGGCAACGTAAGAAAGTGCCTTTGCTGACTACTGTCTGCGATACTTGTAAATTGTTGGAACTACAATCATCAAGCCCCTTATAAATGTTTAGTCTTGACATATGGGCTAACTACATAGAATTAGAAGACATTTTAAAATTAGATTTAGACGTTACTCACAAAAAAGCCAAAAAAAACATGGAACTAACAACGCTTAAATCTGAAGTTACTGACGAGATTCATAACAAATACAGTGGCTGGCACCTGATTTTTACCGATGGATCAAAAAGCGACTATGGTTGTGGGGCTGCGTACTTTGACGCATGCCATATGACGTCGGCTATTTTCAAAGTGAATTGTAACACAACAATTATGGCATTGGAACTTGTTGCAGTCTCAAAGGCCATTGGTCAGGCCATGAATCGAAATAGTCAAAAAATTGTAATTTTAACGGATAGCAGAAGTGCTTTACAACATTTAGCTCGATGCACCTCTGGGTTCAGAGGTGCACCGATAGCTTATGAAATATTAAGGCAAATCATTTCATTGAATAACGATGGGAAAACCTTGAGACTGCAATGGGTGCCTTCGCATATAGGGCTTCGTGGTAACGAGAAGGCTGACGAGTTGGCTAAACAAGCAGCTAGAGAAGGAATTGATTATAATATTAAATTATAATAATTTTATTAATATAATAAATTTAAAGAATATTTTGATGAAAAAAGTACAGAAAAAGGTATTTGGTTTAAGACAATTCAGCATCAGCCTTCTCGCGTACCCTGGTTCATTAATGTCAAAGTGAACAAAAATATCATTGTTGTGGCGCATAGACTTCGCTCAGGACACTATCCGTCTAGGAAGTTTGGACATCTTATGAAGAAAGTAGAAACACCGGACTGTGAGATATGTGGGACTCTTGATGATGTCCAACACTTACTCACGGAGTGTGTCAAGTATCGAACACAAAGGGAAGCGTTGGTGCGTAAATACGATTTAAATATTTATGATATTGGTATGTTTATTAACATTTTAGGAAACCCAACCTCAAATGCTGCACTTGACTTACTCGGGATGTTTACGCATCAAAAGCTTTGACTTGATTTTATATATAGAATATAACATAGGATAAGGTACGATGGGACTAACATATTACCATGTAATAAAAGTCTCTAAATTAATAAAGATTTAAAAAAAAAAGATCATGATGGTTACAGAAACCATTTGAGAATGCTCACAGAGAAATTTGATGAACTGTTAGGAAAAATTGGGGACAAAATAACAAAAAATGATACTTACATACGAAATGCCATACCGGCATTAACCAAATTGGAAATAACACTAAGATTTTTAGCTACAGGTGATTCAGGTACAGATACAGGTCAATCAAATACAGTATAACGAAGTAATCTGTTCAACAGAAAAAATACATTGGGTCCTTCACAGCTCCTTTAATGGCTGGTTCATATCTTCAGAGAAAGGGACGGGTGTGTTCTTATCTTTAGAGGGATATAAGTAGTTTGCTTTTTGTTATAGTTGGCTCGTCTCAGACAGGAATAGACGAGCGTGCGAGTTTACGTACCTGTTTAGTGTTGTAGAGGTTGGGCGGGTACACGGCGGGGCCCGGCGTCTTGGTCGGCTTGCCCGCGCCGCCCAGCTGCGCGCCCAGCGAGTACACCGGTTGTCTGCGAATGCATAAATACTTCACTAACTAAAAGGCTAAACAGAGCTCTAAAAATAAGTAGCTAAGAAATGAGATTGCATTTGAACCGAATCATAGACTCCTTTCAGTTACGTACTTGTTCAGTGGACATAAGGAATAAAGTGGGGTAAGGGTCGGCAGGCGGGGCGGGAGAGGAAACTCACTTGTTCTTGTAGACGTTGGTGTCCTGCATGAAGTAGACGGCGGGCCCGGGCGACTTGGCCTTGGGCACGAAGCCCACGCGCGCGCCCATGGTGTAGGCGGGCGTGCCGGGCCCCAGGCGCAGCGCGTAGGCGTTGGGCGCGGGCCCGGGCCGCTTGAGCGCGAAGCCCAGGCGCGCGCCCACGGAGTAGACGGGCGCGCGCGGCTCGCGCATGGGCGGGCAGCGCTCGGGCGCGTGCGCGCCGGGCCCGGGCGTGCGCAGCGTGCTGCGCGGCCCGAAGCGCGCGCCGAACGACCACTGCGGCGCCGACACAGCGCCGTCGCGCGTCACGCGCTCGATGCGGTACGACGGGCCCGGGCCCAGCCCCTTCACGCGGTAGCCCGCGTTCACGCCGAACGAGTACATGGGGTTGCGGTAGCGCGACGGGTCGTGGCCCGGGTAGCCGCACGTCGTCGGCAGCTGGTAAGCGCCCGGCCCGGGGCCTGCGACACCGACACGACACACGATACAAAATTATATGCCACCGCTGTATAACTACAGCCGCCTAACCGCGCTCCCAAAGAATACGACTGCTTTTGATGCAAAGAACTAAAATGCCTAAAATGCATCAAAAACACTTCTATTCTGAAAAACTTTAAGTTGAATTTAAATTGTTACTGAATTACTTACTCTCTTCCTTAACTTTTTAAACTTTTATAGTAAGGTTTAGAATAAAATATATTCAAGGGTTTTGTGTGGAAATCGAGAATATGACTTGAAATGTGATCAATTAAGTAATATTAAATCACTATTCGAAAAAACCATCTTAAGTTTATCAGTAGGACTCTTGAGTCTCGATAGCTTAGAAGAAGAGGTATCATACGCCAAGATTCAGTTAACATAGCCATAGATTTCGCTTAGTGGATTCTGTGTACAATTGTATACAAATATATTAAGTATCTATTGTTGTTCTTCATACCTTAAATTCTAAAATTTGTTAAGACCGATTTGTCAGTCACAACTACAATTGAATGAAATAGTAACATTGTATTAGTCATCTGAAGACGAGGAGAGACCTGAGGCATGGCACGGCCTACACTGAAGAGCTTCAGAGTCAGCTACTCACCCAAAGGTTTCTTAGACATTTTGACTGGTGATTAGTGGGTATTTGTAAATGAATTACTAAAATTTTCTCATTGATTGCTATTTTTACTTGTACTCCGTTAATTTTGACATGGATCAATTACTGGCCATGACCGACAGGTTTGACTGTTGCTTTTGTAAACAAATGAACTGATTTCAAATGTCGGAACATGTCGTGTCTATGGTGCAGCCGCAAGGAGATAGGGTGAGTTAGGTTTGAACCGCACGGTAGTACAGTACATTCGCTTAGATACGGTCGCTTTGATAGCGCCGCCACGGCGCAATCGCACAGCCTTTTGGTCAAAGGAAAATCAAACCAGCCGCCTGCGGCGTACACACAAGTAAAATATGATTTGTCAATTTGTTGTTGACTCTTCTAACGTGTGAACTGAAAATGTTTTGATAAAGGCTAGGAATATGGAACTCCCTAGGTGGCGCAGTTGTGGCATATGCAATGCTATTTATAAAAAAAGTATATATGTATTTGTATCAAGTGTTTATATAGAATCATAACACAAGCTCTGCTTCGCTTGGGTCTAGATGGCGTTGTTTGAAGGTGTCTGAAATATTTCTTCCATAAGATGAGATGTATTTATTTTTCATCTAATTTGTCTTTACTACCTTTTTTGTGCGGAAGATCCGTCAGATACCACCGACTGTTGGTTATGTCGGGCTCGAACCGACTAAAAATCCGCACAGCGTCTTAGGTACTAGAAGCCGGAAAACCAGGTGCACCCTTAAAAGGAAATCCCTTAAGCCCCGACGTACCTCGGGCCACCTATGGATTGTAGACGGTCCCCTCCCGTGTAGGAACCCTGATGCTCCTTTTCTATTTAGCAAATGGCGCGAGCACTTTGTAGAGTTCGAGCGCCCGACCCGTCTGCGGCATATGGCCTGTTCTCGGGTCTATCGGGCTGGGAGAGTTCTAAACCTCTCTCGTTCCCGCTCCGCCATATCTTCGCTACGCAACATGGCCGCAATCATGTTCCGAGCGTGAGAACCAGCACTCCGATGTCCGCCACGAGATCACGCCAAGTTCTGCCAGTGTGTGGCATATGTCGTATCCTCGGCTTGGCCATCGCAGTGGTGGAAGTCAAGCGTTCTCTCCTTGCGGATTAGACACGGGTGGCTTCCGGCGCATCCTGTCATCACCTCTGTCAGCCGGTATGAGAAGTTCCCGTGATACCTCTTGAGTCAATCCTCCATAACGCCTAGACAAGCACCTAACTTGTATAAATTAATATAGTCGTATTTCACGATAATAACCACAGTTACGTGCGAGTGTACCGACACTATCTAAACGAATGAACTGTATAAACAAAGGCATATGATAGTTAATATGATTATAATATTTTACCACAGATATGGAAATTGTTTAGTCAGAATCTGCATCTGTGCTGCTTCGTTGCATGTGGTCAGGTGGAAAACAGTGACCCGGTAGTACAGTGCACAACCACTCAGATCCCAAAAATGCGACATTGCCAAGCCGGACTGCAAATGCGAAACAATTTGTATTTTACCACCTCCCTCACTCCTGTCGATGGCGCGCTCTTGCCCGTAACGGTCGCATAGTGCATGCTTTTGTCCTTGGCCCCAAAAAAGTAAGTACACGTGTTTTCATTTATTTTATTTCTAGAATCGTTGTATATTTAGTAACATTATGTTGCACTGTTTTCATGTGAAGAGTACCTACTCTTTAATAACTTAAATATATATATATATCTTTTGAATTTGGTTTGTTTAATAATTATGTAAACCTATACGTTAAAAAATAGTGTCCGCACACAGTGGCTCAAAATCGTATACAGTCAAGTGTAGTTTCGGTACTAACTACCTACTACGGTTTCCCGCGCTTTTTTTAGCCGGTCGATTGAAGTCAAATTTACACTAAGAAAGTAATACTTATCTTGAAATTAATTGATATTATTACATTTTCAAGTTAAATGTATGAATTCACCTTCTTAAAACTATATATTCAGAAAACAGCAAAAGAATGCAAAACGCTTAACTGTGAGAAGATATGTGAAGAAACATGAGACTGGAGATAATGTAGAATTTGTTCTCAATTACGAGTTATACTATATTTTTATATATATAAACGAATGTGCTCATATGTTTTATGGGCTTACAGCTAACTAGACGAGGCAATTAGCTTATCAACTGGTAATTGTAAACAAGTTAAAAGTACCATCTTCTTTTTTGTCCAGTTATATAAGTGTAAGAAAACCCGAGGCGTGTAGTTTGTAGTGCTACAGCGCTTAACAGAAAGAATGTATAATTATTCTTCAATAACTTAAAGTAATTTTTTCAGCGGTTTTCCGGATTCCCTGGACCTGTCCTCCCTCCCGCCATCGTTTTTCCAAGAAAAAACTTTAAAGCCCATATGCTACTTAGTGCGCTAGCTGCAACACATGGCTTAGCCTCTCTTACAGGATACATGAACGCAGAGTTGAAGTGATGAATCATTTCATCATCGTTCTTGATAATCACGAAAATCATCTATCAATATAGCAAAGTCTTCTGGTGTAACAATACTAACCGTACCTCCCCACACTACTACAACACTTCAGCCCCTAGATTTTGGACTGAATGAACCTTTTAAAACGTTTTATAATGCAGCAGTTGATTCGTGGATGCTCCGGAACGCAGGACATGCATTAACAATATATCGAATAGCTGAATGTGTAGGTCAACCATATTGAAAAACAATGACAACTGTAAATTAGTTTTTACTGAAGAAGAAGAGTCAGTTCGTCCTACTATGACAACAATAGAAACAAAGCGACGTGATACACTGCCCAGAATGACTACTTTGCCAAGGTCATCAACTTAACGACAAGGGGCAGCTTTCATTACAACTAAAGAGATCCCCTTTCAAAACAGGTTCTCGAAATACTAAAAGACGAAGAACATTGGGAAAAGTATGATAGCGACAGACACTCCCGAAAAGTACTAAAAAAACACACAATGATACCATTGTGTGTGTGAGTGATTGCAATATTTTTAAAGACACGAAACCAAAGAAAGGATAGAAATTGGAGAAAGTAGTAATACATGACTGTGACACCAGCAGTGACGATGAAACTTTTATGCCAGTAGATCGTCTTCTGGAGGACAGACATTTTTAACGATAGTGACGACGACGCAATGAATGACATAAGTATCCAACCTCGGCAAATATCAAAACCGTTTAAAATTTTTAAAATAATTAAAACTAAAGAATAAAGTTTATTAATGGAACCATATATGGCAGGAGTTTGGAAAAATGACGTAAAATTTATACTTCCTGACCCTAAAGTAGAAGGCAGTACTCGCCGGCAAACAACTTATACATTCCCAATAAATTTGACACTTTTGTCTTTTCCCTTTTGATTTCATTGGAAATTTATTGGAATTTATGTAGATCCTACTAATATTATAAACGCGAAAGTTTGTAGTATGGATGTTTGTTACTTTTTCACGTAAAAACTACTCAATGGATTTGGATGAAACTTTACAGTAATATAATTTATACATCAGAATAACACATAGGCTATTATTTGCCGCGATAACCGACATATACGCGGGCGGAGCCTTGTTATGGAGTTTGGTTATTTTTATGCTGGTTTTGTTTTTAAGGTCACTCCAGAAGTTCGCCTTTCATTTTGATTTTGTTTTTGATGCTACATAATTATTCATTATACAAGAGGTAATATTATTTTTATTTATTATTTATTACTATGCACACGTACATGCATCGGCGGACCTAATGCCTGAGACATTCTCTGCCAGTCCACCGATTGAGCGATGCGTAGAAAAAGTGAGGAAGGTGCATTTTATCTTTAATTATTTTAAAATGTGAGTTAAAGGCTGTTAATAGTGTTAAAGTACTGAAGAATATAAAGAGCAGAACTTACTTAATAAAGTCAGTGTTCCTAATTAGATTTTTAAGTTTGTTTTGTACTGATTTTATGTGATTGTTGCAGACGAATTAAAATTTATTTTTTATTAAATAAAACATTAGTATAGTTTTGTTGAACGACATTTCTATCAATAAAAAATTTTAAAACATGAGACAAATGTATGTAATTAAAGTGATCGTTCACCGTATACACATTGGTTCACTTTCGACTCAACCCGCGACTTACTGTGTACTTATACTGGTACAAAGTAAAGCATACGCCATCTTTTAAAAAAAATTAAAGAAGAAAAAAAAATGAGGTTCTGAAATGGATATGCAATAAACAAGTTTAATAAATATCCTTTCTTCTAAAGTTAGCACTTCTTAATAATATTCTTTTTTCTTTTTTTTTATGTTTAAGCTGCCTAAATGACTCTGCCCTGCCTGATGCAAAGCATGAGCAGAATCCAAGAGTGGTGGTCACCATCCTCAATGCGAAAAAGAACAGTGCAGCATGGTGACTCACACTATGGCGGCCTGGGGAGATGCTTTTTCACGCCCCGCTTAAAGGCCCCGGGATCATAGTAGGAAGGAAACACGTGCGCTGGTAGTGAGTCCCAGGTTTTGACTGCTCGGCACAGGAAGGAAGTACCGAAGCGATGAGTACGAGAACGTATGTCTTCCACCTTAAAGCGGTGAATTCCAAGGCCGGCACGTGTTGTTCTGTAGAGGAAGGGAGAGGGGGGGATCAATTGGAAGAGCTCTTCAGAACACTCTCCATGGTAAAGGCGACAGAGGACTGCCAAGGAGGCGATATCTCTACGCAACTGCAGAGGCTCAAAGGTCTCGGTGGCTTCGGGACTATCGGCAATACGGATTGCTCGCCGCTGCAGCCGGCCAAGAGCGTCAAATAGGTACTGTGTGGCACCATCGCAAAGGTGAGAACAGTACACCACGCACAAGCGAACCTGGGTCTTGTAAAGAACACACAGATGCTCGGGCGAGAAGAACCGTCTCACCTTGTTTAACACACCTAGCTTCCGCGAGGCCGCTTTAGTGACACTCTCAACGTATTCGCGTGGATTGAGGTCTCGGCAGATATCCATGCCCAGGATAGCGAGCCTACCTTGTAATGGCATTTGAGTGCACTGAATAGTGGGAAGGGGAAGATGTGGAGATTTTTTGGCTGAGAACGCGCACACCTGTGTTTTCTTGGCGTTTGCCCCATTGAAAAATGCGGCCCAGAACATGGTCAAGTTGAGCGACAAGTTTTTGTCGCCTTCCTTCAACATCTGCTGGTTTGCCAGAAGGCGGTCCAATATATTGTCCATGAACTGTGCTATCGTCTGCATAACAATGTAGGAACAGTGTAGGCGACAGGACGAAGCCTTAAGGCACTCCGCCGTTAATCCGCTGATACTCGGAGGCCGCACCGTCGCAAAGGACTCTGATGCGGCGCTGGTGCAGAAACGCGGCAGTCCAATTGCAGAGTTTAGAGGGCAAACCGAAAGCTGGTTGCTTGGAGAGAAGCGAACGGTGCCAAACCCTATCAAAAGCCTTGGCCATGTCGAGGCTGATGCCCAAGGATTCCCTATGCCTGTAAATAGCCTCACCCCAAAGGTATATGACGTACGCTAAAAGATCACCCGTGGACCCGTTCGGTCTAGAACCATATTGACGATCATTTGATAGAGAGTGATCTTCCAGGTAATGGACCAGTTGTTTGTTAATTATCCGCACAAACACCTTACAGATGACGGAGGTGACGGCTATCGGACGGTAGTGGGCAGGATCGGAGCGATCGCCTTTTTTGGGGATGGGTTGAATATTTGCCTCTCTCCAAGCCTCCGGAACAGCTCCCGAGGAATACGACTGGCGATACAGGCGCGTCAATACCGGGGACAACTCTGGTGCACAGTTCTTAAGAACCACCGCTGGGATACCGACGGGTCCACTGGCTTTCCGGACGTCGAGTGACCGAAGCTCCGCACGGACATCACTCATCCGGAGGCGAATATCCTGTATAGTAGTGTCGCAGGACGGGATGGTGGGTGGGGGTATGCCGCGGTCATCGATTCAGGAGTTAGCCGCAAAGAGATCAACAAGCAGTCTTGCTTTCTCCTGCGGCTGGTGGGCAAGTGATCCGTCAGGATATTTCAGCGGAGGTAGCGAGGGATGACAGAAGTTGGATTGCAAGGCTTTAGCCAATCGCCAAAATTTTCGGCTACCCGTAGGGTATGCAACGAGTTCTTGACCAAGCCTCGCAATGCGCTGTGCATCCGCTCTGATGTAAGCCTTCTTGCATTCCCTGGTGGCTTTTTTAAACGCTGCTTTAAGTCGATCAACATCGGGGTAGCTGCGATCGCAGCCCCTGGTCCAAGCGCGGTAGGCCGATTGCTTTCGCACAACAGCATGGGCACATTCGCGACCGAACCAAGGCCGGGTCGTTGCGCTAGCGACCTCACTGTAAGGAATATAGTATTCCATTCCGACAGTGATCTCGTCAGCCACGGTAGCCGCACTTGGCGTTAGATCTTTATTTATTTAGACCACGGAATTGATGCAATGTAATCCCGCATTCCATCCCAGTCTGCTGACGATTAGTGCCATAAACGTCTTTTTGCTGCCACTCGTCGTGGAGGGGTAACAAGAGGCACCGTGGTGGAAACCAGGTAGTGATCGGAGGATCCGAGAGGGGTGAGCACCGATACACTGTACTGCGCTGGATGACTAGTCAGCAGCAGGTCTGTCTCTGTCAGGTATGTCTGGTATCCTGGTGGGCTGGAGTACCATCTGGGTGAGGTCATGCGTAAGAGCGAATGCGTGGACAGACCGATCCGCATGGTCAGTTCTAGTAGATCCCAACCATGACTCATCTAACATATAAAAAAAAAAAAAAAAACAAAACATCCGCCCTAACGAAAAGACACACTCCAGCCTTCGCGAAGAAGCACTCCTCGAGCACGTAGCCGGGGTAATAGAGATAAGTCGTGTCCTCAGGGCGGCGTATTTGTGTCTCCGTTAGGAATAGCATGGCCGGCCGTGATGTCTCAAGATGCTGGTGGACGGCGTTGAGGTTTGCATGAAGTCCACGGATGTTAGTGAACTCCACCTCAAAAAGCGAGTTGGTGGGAGAATGGAGTGCCGCTGTTAAACTTTTGTGGTTTTTCCTTGCTGCCATGATTTAGTAAGATGGGGAGGGGAGTCGGAGCGTAAAAGGCATGACAGTCATCGTGGCAGTGTAAAACTGAGACTCGGAATGCTGCATCGCCATACAATGGTGAGGTATGACGGTGACCGAACCGTCGAACGGAAGGGCTCCCGTACCCTCCCGGAAGTGGTCGCCTGGCCCCACGGTCCGGTCACCAACCGGCACAAGCCACTCCGTAGATTATGCGTGACCTGATGGGGCAGCCTCCCAGGTTGGTTAACCGCGGTTGGGCCCCTCTCTATGTTGCGGGCGGCCAGCGGCAAAACCGTTTCTACGGGTCTCCCTGGCCGACGGTTCGAACCTCACCATCCTCTACAAGACTCTACGAGCATTCCACTGCTCACACACTTAGCCCGATAACTGTCACCGCTGCATCATGGGCCTCCAGTCTCGCACTCACCAACGAAATACGACGGCATCAAAGCTGTCATTTTAGGTTGGTCTTCTGTGCGAGGGTAGTACCACGTACGTATGGTGCATTCATAATTGTTTAAAATGTTAGTGGTACACAGTTTACCTTGTCACCCAAATAGAAGTTTAGTGTATAGCAGGTATATTATTTATACATATTTATATATAAACGTATATAATTTGAAAATCACGTCCACAGCCAATTCATGTTCATCAATCGCTCATCTTGATTACTCCATCCAGAGAAATAGCTAAAAGGTATACTGCACAACAATTTTACTTTGTAATTCATACGCAATGATAAATGGTTGTTTATAGGAGAAATGTATGAGAGCAGTGATGTCACATCATAGGTATATCTAGAATATCTCCATGTAGCTATGCACCTATGTACGTACGTGAACAATGGGTGCCGCGTGAGAGGGTCGCGCGGCTCAGCTGTGCGCTGATGGAAGTGTAACGAACTGAACTAACACTGGTACTTCTACCGACACGGTAAAGAACTGTGCGTATTTCTGCGAACATGTAACAATGTCTTCAGAAACTTTCTTTTAGACATTTTTAAAAGACAATCTCAGCGTGGTGGTTACGGGCACTCGCCTGCCACTACTAACCTTTCAGTGTCGGTTAAATGATTTTTGTTAAATGTTTTTAGTCGGGAATAACCGTGAATCATATGACTATAAACCTATCGCCGTCCACTGTTGAACGTGCGACATGTGAACTGTGCATAAATTCTTATGACTAATATGCCTATAGGTAAAAGAAATAAATGTGAGATTTATTTGTACCTATTCCGCGACGAGAAAAAGGTAACAAAAGTATATCCGGCTCGAAGGACCAGAAGAAGGAGGACTTGTCTGCCAGTACCTTTTTTGTCGATTAAATGATATTCGAGATTTCTTGGTAAATCGTAAAAATATTGTGTGAAGGACGAAATGAACTGGATAGAAAGGCGTCCTGATAGTAAGTGTCTACCTACTGCTGACCATGGAAATTTGCAACTTGTGGAGGAACGGGTGTCACATGTTCCTCCAACACAAAAGGAATATCCTCCAAACAGACGAGGTGATCATGCCTGGCGGGTCACTGCCCAAGGTTGTATATATACAACATCCCAACATCAACCTGATCGGCACGAGAACTTCTATTGCCACAAACTCAAAAGATACAAGTGCGTTGCCGCCCAGACTTAGAGGGAGTGAGAAACTTCTAGTTAAGGTTTCGTTAACTTCCCTTATCATCTTCCTAGCGTTTATTACTTATTTCCACAATTATTTAGTGTCATTCAACTTGTTCAATTGGGAGTGAACTGAATTCGAAGGTTAAACTAGTTGTCAGTGTATTTGGAGCACTGACTTCCCAATAATGATTGCAACCTGGTAATGACAACTAAGACTGACGACTTAACATGTTCTCCGAGGCATAGGTGAGAATCACCGCCAAACTTGTATATTCTGGACTATAAATTTTTTTATAAGAAAAACCCATGACACTTTTTGGCCTGAACCAGGAATTGAACCCGAGACCTCTTGATCAGCACCCGCGTATGCTAACCGCTAGACCAACGAGGCAGTTCGTTAATTTCAGTCACTGGATGAAAAGCAACGAAATAGCTCCTTACTACGAGTTGCTTTGAGTTCATGGTAGTGAGCCTCGTTTGTTCCGGAGCATGGCTGTATATTGCTTACATATATTTTCAATTTACCTTCAAACAGCACTTTCGAATTTAAATAAACCGATGGTGCCTATTAGTAACGTCTGATCTGCAAAAATATTTTTTTTGAGTAGAGTAAGTAGTTCAAATGTTGTTTTTACGATAAAATCAAACAAATCCACGTGCTCAAATGTTCAGTGTCTTCAGACAATGAAAAACTGAATACAAAAGTTCTTTGATTGTTTTGTTATCGTTTAAACAACATTTACACTACTCTACTCGAAAATTGTCTTTTTGCAGAACTGGCATTATTAATAGGGACCATCGAAATATGTTTTTAACTAGCTATCGAGTGTTGGTGTGAAATATATTAATACTAAAATTATTATACTTACTTTAAATAAGTATAATAATTTTATTTAATATAATATAATAATTTAAATACTATATATATTAATACTAAAATTATTCGGTTACGGTCGGCTCCTGTTGGTGTAAGCGTAATGTTGACTATAGAATGCACCTATCTTAGGCACGCGTTATACACAGTATAAAAAACGTAAAAATCTGTTTGGTAGTTTCAGAGTTAAACAAGAGCAACAACGTCACACGAGAATTAAATGTAATTCCATGTAATGCATATATTTCTGCGAGAATATAAATAAAATATTGTGCCTACAGGCGAAGGACATTCGTGAAGTCCCTTCAGATTTGCGAGGCGCCGACGCTTCGGTGTCAGTGCGAAGGAACTCATCTATCATCGTAATCCTGTTCACTTGAGCGTCGGCCACAGAAGACGCGAACCAGAAAATTAAATAAAGCACACGCACCGCCGCGCGCTGATTGAACGAAGCGTTATCGCGCGGGACACTCGGAGACAGCGGCCGCTCGCCGCAGTGCTCCAGCCGGGCTGGCGCAGGCAGCACGCAGCCAGCATGCAGGACGCGCCGCCCGCCGCCGGCGCCCTCGCTTTCGCCCTCATCTACCTCACGTTCTTCCTCGACAACGTGTTGCTCACCGTTCTCGGTACGCACTAAAGTATGTCGTTCGATTAGCGTAGTCGTCGCCGGAAGCGAGGTGTACTAGCTACGAGGGTAAGCTGATAGAGAGAAAAACTTAGGCCGGTTTTATTGAGTGCATAAATAAGTAAAAGCATGTTTCATCAAATAATATTGACGGGTCTCGGTGATCACTTTCAATATTAATAGGAACGTTCAGGAATTTCATCTATAACTCTACGCAGTCCGCTCTACTATACCGCGCCGTGGTGAGATGATTCTGATAAGAATGATGTGGTTTGTCAGTGCCGATCGTCCCGGACTGGATTCGCGGCGAAGCCGTGGCGCTGTGGGCGGAGCGGGACCCGCCGCTCGCCGGCCTGCTCAACCACACCGTGCACCGCATCACGCTTGAACACCAACACGGCAACGGTACCTACCTTTATAAGTTTTAGTAAAAGGGTAAAGTCGTGAGAGTTCGCAGCCGACGTGACTCGTGTACGTTAAAGCGTGACGTCGCCTCTAGGCAGTAAACTGATAAATGTAAATCGTGGTGTAAGGTGGCGGGTCCTCGCAGGCCGTGGTGGGGCTGGTGCTGGGCGCGAAGGCGGCGGCGCAGCTGCTGAGCGCGCCGCTGGCGGGCGCCGCCGTCTGCCGCCGCGGCGCCGCGCCCGTGCTCCGCGCCGCCACCGCGGCCCTCGCGCTGGCGGCCCTCGGTGACCGATTTCCCACTTATCGTATCTTTCATCGATCAGATCGATATACGTCTTTTCTTCGGTTCGAAAGAGGCATCGAGGTTCCGTAGAGACTACGCAATAGTTCCTACTCTATTCGTTTTGACTACCTCGGTGGCGCATTGGTAGCTTATGCGACCGCTGTGCCTGAGGACTCGGGTTCGATTCCCGGGTCGGACCGATGGTGTGTGTCATCTGCAAATATCCGTCTCGGAGTTTGGGTGTTTTCTTTGTGTAATATGTATATTCAAATAAAAGAAAGTGTCGACGTGTTCATATCGGACGTCAGTCATATATTACAAGCTCTGCTCAGTTCGGGAGTAGAAGGCGTCGTTTGTTAGACTTCCGAAATGTTTACTCATTTATTTTGAGTCCGATACAATTTAGTGTTTATCGCATGCGCCCAGTTACGTGCTCGGAGACGAAGTCACCGGGGCGTGTCAATTTTTCAATATATATTAAAGTTAAGTCGCGATCCGGACGCGGTCCCTTTCGGCGCTGCGAGTAGTGGCATAGAGCCCTGAGCTCCGGAGGCGGGCGGTGAGTAACGAGCGCGGCGGTGCAGGGCTAGCGGCGTGCAGCGGCTGCGCGGGCGCGGCGGCGGCGCTGTGCGTGGGCGGCGCGCGCGCGGCGCACGGCGCGGGCGCGGCGCTGGGCGGCGTGGCGGGGCTGGCGCTGGCGGCGCGCGCGCTGCCGCCGCACAGCCGCCACCGCGGCATCGCCGTGCTGCTCGGCGCCGTCGCTCTAGGTGCGTGCTCGCCCGCTCCCGCGCCCCGCCCGTGTCGCGCCTCTCTGAGCTGTCTCTGCGCTGGTTGCAGGCGTGCTCGTGGGCTACCCGTTCGGCGGCGTCACGTATGCGCTGTGGAGTCGCGGGGCGCCGTTCCTCGTACTCGCCGCGGCTCTGCTCGTCGACCTCGGTGTGCCACCCTACGTACCTACCTATGCTTTTTGTTGTAGTTGTGAATCGTGGTTTCGTAGGCACTAGCGAAGGTGCGCTCGCGTGACTAGGTTTGTGTGTTACTTTTTAAAAAATGTGCTTGTGCTTTTAGCGCTGCAATACACGTTCCTGGACAGAGAAGAGTACGGTCGGGTGAGTGTTCTTTGCTGCGTTTATTTTGAGTTATTATTTTAATCTTCACCGGCTCGAGTGTTTCCTTATGATGAACACTCGATGCGCTACTACCTTTCGAGACGTCCAAAAACATCCAAAACCTTACGCACGAGCAGACGGTGAACGAAGCTAAGTACCCACCGACGGCTACCCGATAGATCGGAAAAGCCTCGTGCCCTCACTCGCCTTTCTACTATACAGCCGCTTTCGGATGATGACGTGGAAGGGCCCGTGTCTTCGGTGGGCATGCTGCAGGTGGCCCGTCGGGGCGCGACCGCCGCTTGCGCGGGGTGCGTGCTGCTCACCACCAGCGTGATGGCGGCGCTCGAGCCGTGCCTGCCTCTGTGGCTCGAGAGAAAATTCCATCCTGCGCGCTGGCAGACCGGCGTCGTGTTCGTGCCGGACAGCGTCGGGTATCTACTCGCGGCGAGCGGAGGCGGCCTGGCCAGAAGAATAGGCGCCGAACGCGTCGCTCTCGCCGGACAGGTAGATATGAGATTTCTGCACGAGGCCAGGACGCACGAAATCGAACGTCTCCGATCGACGAAGATTATGTAGATAAATGAGTGTGAAAACGAAAAGAAAGGAATGACGGCGAGCGCGTGCGCGCAGGTGGCGGTGGGCGCGGCGGCGCTGGGCGTGCCGCTGGCGCGCTCGCTGGCCGGGTTGGCGCTGCCGCACCTGGTGCTGGGGCTGGGGCTGGGCGCGGCGGACGCGGCGCTGGTGCCGGCGCTGCTAGCGCGTGGCGGGCGGCGCGCGCCGGCGCTGGCGGCACTGCTGCAGGCGGCCAGCGCGGCGGCCTACGCGCTGGGCCCGGTGCTGGGCGGGCTGCTGGCGGCCGCGGCCGGCTTCGAGGCCGCGCTGCGCACCGCCGCGGCGCTCAACCTGCTGTACGCCGCCTTCCTCTACACGAGGCTGCGCGCCTACCCCGTCTCCGAACAGGTTCGTGTGCCCGCCCGATCTCGGACAGATATCATTCGTTTATCGTTCGAGAGACGAAAGAGAGATCATCGGAACCGGCCTTTACGTCCCGATTCGGTACGTATAGGCCGACGAGACCGGAGTACGCCGTAGACGAGAGTTAAGCTATTGTGATTTAGCTCGACTGCTGAAGCGTTTATAAAACCGATTCTCTCCCCCTCTAAGTCTTGAACCGTGATCGCTTGTTATATATGCAGTGGGGCGCCAGCTCGGACGACACGCTGGACAGCGACGACGACCTCGGCGACGGGACGCACGCTGAGGTGACCCCGCTTGCGCCGCTCGCCCGGCATGACCCCGCGCGCCACAAACCGCGCAGCTAGTCCGTCCGGCTTCTACTCGAAAGACCAGACTGCACTATTTCTAGATAATACCATCGCTTTACGGTTATTAAAATATTTACACTATAAAAATCTATCACTTTGTACCCTTTTTTAACACGAGAACTAACACTTAGTTGCAATACTAACCAAACTGTAATTGAAAGTCAAATCTCTTTACACTACGGACATAACAATCTGGACAAGAACATGCACTCTATAGATATTTTCTTTGTCCTTGCCCAGGCATATGATACCGTTTCCCGTACAGTGCTACTGCGCAAGCTGGAAATACTTGGATTAAGGGGAACGCAGCTGGCCCTTTTTGAAGACTATCTCAGGACCGACAACAATGTGTTAAAATTAGACCACTAGTTCTAACCTCAAAAATAATGATTACACTATTCCTCAAGGCAGCGTTCTAGAATGTACCTTATTCCTGGTTTATATTAATGATATGTAAAGCTTAAAGCTGGAAAATGGTATCATTGTCACGTATGCGGACGACACGGCTATTCTTTTTTCTGCCAAATCGCGCGCTGAATTATGTAATCACGCACAAGAAGGGTTTAATATAGTTACTAACTGGCTTCATAAAAACTTACTAACATTGAGCACTGACATAACGAAATACATTTTATTTACAATGAGTAAGAACAACGCCCCGACACCTGACCTTGACATTTACGCATATACTTGTGGTTCTAGTGCTAACGACAATTGTTTACCTTAAATACGATTTTAAAACAACACACAGAGCTTCAGTACAACCCAGCAAAAACAGACAAAAGACGAAAAGACTTAGTCTGTGGAACACCGCAAACGAGGTATACTTATGCAGACAGATTTTATTTATTTATGGACCGTTTATATATAATAAACTAAATAAATTATTGAACATATATAGTCGTAACAGTTCAATATGTGAAAAAGGGTATTAGAATATTTAGGTACATTAAACTAATCAGACACGGAAAACATCTTGGCTATTTTAAAATAGAATATAGTATTGTAACACATACACTTAGTCATAACCTACGTTTTAAGGAAAAATAGATTTTTTATTGTAAAATGTAATTGTAATACCTATAATTGTCTGAAACACAGGTCTTACCTAGATCAGACAGAACACTAATTTTAAATGTTGATCTTACTTAATAATGAGTTTAACCATGATACTTTCATAGTAAGAAATAATAAATACAACAAGTTCTCAAGAATTAATATTTTGCTTATTTTAAGTTAAGCCTACCCTAAAATCTTGTACATTGAGTATGGAATAAATTTTATTATTATTATTATATTAAAAACGTATTATACAGATACTGCGCAAGCGCGGTTCTAAGGGCCCCCCTCACAGGGGACACGACAGCGAAATCGTACATATGTTATTTTTGCCAACTGCTACCAGAACTTGATTCGTTTTTCTCCTCAGTTTCCATAATTGTTTAATCGAGACAAGAAATCAAAGGAGTTTAACACCTTTATATTAAAACTGTAATATAATGTGGATAACAAAACTTTGCCCTCCAAGGCTGTTGTGATTCAGGCCTGCTCTGCTATAAAAACTCAGATTACACTACTAGCCTGGGACCTTACTTTCTAGAAAGAGAGCTCTCCCCAAGGGTCCAGGACAGTCCCCCGATCCCTCCGACATATCGAACCGGAAATTCTGGTCCGTGAGGTATCAGAGGTAGAGCTGAATCGAGCCGTACAGCGGCTGGTTTCACGCAACACCGCGACCTTGAACTGATGGCGTTCCAGGTCAGGCACTGGTGATCATTCTATCGGTGCTGGGAGACAAACTGAGGTAGATTTTCACTGAGTGTTTCGGCTTCGGTATTTTTCCCCTGGGAAGCGAGACTGCTGCTTCTCAAACAGTAAAGAAAGAGGCAGATTCTCTGCGTTCCAACCGATATGTCTGCTGAATGAGTCGAGTAATCCTTTTGACAGAGTTATCTCTGACTATCTCTGTCTATCGGACTACCAATTTGGATTCTGACGCTCGACAGTGGACGCTATTAGGTGTGTTCGCTCACTGTCAGGGTCGGCGGTCCGATCGTATATGATCTTTATGGAACGTCGCGTACTATGCGGGCCTTTGCACTACTTTGCTCTCTGGCCTCAGTGTTACCTGCTATGCAGACAATACCTTAATACTAGCTAGAGGGTCACGCTTTGGGGAGGTGCTTCTGCTGGCCGGGCAGCTGGCTTATTTCGTGGATAAAATTCATGATCTGGGCCTAAGGTTGGCGTCTCCATGGCTTACGTAAATGCCAGATCATGTGTCCGGGTGGATGACATTAAAGTCCAGGTGAGCCAGTACATGAAGTACCTAGGCCTCATCCTAGACGGTTGGTAGAGCTTCGAAAAGCATTTCGGACGACTAGTCCCCTGAGTACGATGGGTAACAGGGGCGCTACATCATCTGTTAACGGCTACTGTCAATCTCAAGGGACCGCGAGAAGAAATTCGCTGCTTCTATAAGAGCGTCGTGCGATCTATGGACCTCTATAGGGAACCGGCGGTTTCCTCCCGCTGTAGGGTTCAACTCAAGAGTCTGCAGCAGTTGATGGCCGCACAGATCGTGCGGGACTGGCGCGATCTCCACCCTTCGACATTCTGGCAGACATGAACACAATGATCTACGACGAAATTCGTTCAGTCGGTCGGAATGACGAAGAGACAGCGCCGGATCACTTGCCCGGAATGCTTCCTCAGAACGCACGTACGCAAGCTCTACGGGCGGTGCTGTTCTGCTGAACTTCGTAGCTTGGATAGTGAGAACCGACTGTATCACCTACGGATTCACTCAGATGCTCAACCGGCACGGTTTCTTCGGTGAGTTTCTGAACAGAATCGGTGGTAAAGTTACGGCACAATGCCACCACTGCGGTCCGACCGGGGCTCTGCTCGGTCGGACCGGTCGGATGAAACCTGTCACCATCAGCATTGATCGCGGTAACATTGGCGAGTAGCGAGGATTGGGAGGCCATGGTCTTCTTCTGTGAAGACGTTATGCTCCAGACGGAGTCCGCAGAGCGGGATATGGAAAGGGAGTCGGATAAAAAAATCCGACTGCGTATATTTTTTGTTTTATTTTTGATATACCCAGTGTCACTCTAACGACTAAGTCGAATCTATCGACACCACTCACATAAAATATGACATAGCCTCTGGCGCTTGAAAAAGAAAAGAACATACATACATACACTCGAAAAACATAACCCTTCTTTTGCAGTTGGGTAAAAAAGATTCAATAGTTATTCTTTAATATCTACAATGCACAGACATCGACCTCTTATTATATAGATTTAATGTACTGAATTATGTAAATATTCAGATAGATAATACAAACGTGTTTAATTTTTCTTGTCAATACATTTGCGTAAAGCAATGACTTCACTAATATAAGGAATAAAAGTTCACCTTTATGCACTCATTGAAAATAGTTAGTGTATTAAAAATATTCACATAATGTTTAAAATAAATAAAGAACTAAATTCTTGTTAGAACTAGTAATTTAAAAGCTCTTGTAAGTTGCAAAGTTTTCGAAATTAACGAGAGAGATCAAAACGCAGCTGTCAAATGTGACGAGTTGACAACTAGGGAAGACCGTGATGTATATTTATACTCGATTCACTTGGATTGATTAATCTGTTTTTGTACATCGATACATAACCGTGCATTTTATTTTTATAATGTGTTCGAATAAAATTGTTAAATTAAATTTTAAAAATAATTCTTCAATTGCTGTGAAAAATATTTTACCTTAACAATTAGCTTAAAATTTATTTGTAACATTGGTTCAACTTTTCACCATCTAGGTGAGGTGATGCTATTGGAAAAAAACTGATATTCAGATAATTACTTAAAATTAGTTGAACTGGTAACCGACTCCAAATAATCTTGACAGTGTAAATGCTAGGACGATGATGAAAAAATACCAATTTACGTCATTTCACTTACTAAATGCATTCATGTGTGTCTCATTTCATCTGTTTTTTAGACATTACGAAATATTGAATAGAAATCCAAAAAAATAAATAATATGAAAATTTGATTTGATTTACTATAGAATTTTTGAATGCAGGCAATCGATTTAAGAAATGCAAGCGCTACACTATCCGTTATTATGTTATTAAGTTTGTTACACTCGTTTAGTCATGTCATGTCGGTCGGTGGTGTTGAGTGGTGAATCGATGCGATTGATTTGATTCGTGGTGCGATAATAAAGAGAGGGAGGCTGCGTGGAGTCAAGCGCTAAAGAGCGCCCGGTACAGACGGTGGGACATGTAGTCGTCACTCGCAGTCCGCCCATCGACCGCACGGCAGCGTTCGCCTCGACACCTCGACACGGCGCTACCTGACACTCGGCTCACACCGGCCACCGCTCACCGCTGACCAGTGACCCCGCAGACCACAACAACATTATTTTCAATATGGTGAGTACTGCCTCGCATGTTGAAGTTTATCCTCGTATGCGTACTGTGACACGTCTGTACTGACACCTTCCAGCACCGTGCTGTTGCACCTCCGCCACTGCCTGTGATGTAGTTTACTCAGGTGGTAACAGAGGATAATTATGTTATTAGATATGGTGAATAATTGGGTGGACATATTTGATTCGATTGTAATGATGGAATAAGGTGCGGGCGGCACACATACGTTTGGTAAACAGACTGTTGCAACTTGTAACTGACAGAGTTCTTTACACAGTATTAGTATCATCAATATTAATAATTGGCTATAATTGGTAATAAAGACACACAATCGACATGCAGTATCTACCCAACAAGTGAGAGTTTTTGTGTACACAGGTGCGTGTGTCAAATGAAAAAATAATGTTTTGTTATCATACTTGAGCTCAACATGTCTAGTTTATTGATGGCAATGGATTTATTGCAAATTGTATGGTAATATGAGAATAAATTAAGTGTTCTGATTAACTTGACTTAATGCAGAGCCTTGTTTTATTACAATTTGTTGAGTTGACACAGGCAGGCAAATTATCTATTTGGTTTGAGTTTTTAAATAATTTAATGTTGAAATGAAATACAGATTTGAACTACAGTTGCCCTGTCTGAACCGGACAACTGTTTAAGATGAGTTTAGAATACAACTGCTTTGGTGTGCACACTCCAATTGAACTAAAGTAATACTCAATGGCGCCTACTTAGAGCACACTTCAAGCTGCATGTGTACTTAGTTAGGGAGTGAACTGAGACTGTGCACAGACAATGGCACTGTTGACAATGGTTACACCTTGTTGATTGTATTGTCTTTCCCATCTCGGCCCACATATGCACTGGTTATCAGCACTCGTAATTGTAATATGATACAAAGCCAACCCACCCGCCAACTCTGCACCCAACAGATGGCCATTGGCTGACAGCTATAACTACATTCATTGTGGAGGAGCAGTTGAAAGCTGTACTGTATATTATATAGGTACAATTACTAGTGTGAAGGAGAGGCCTGTGTTCAGTGGCAGTGGTGAGACTATTGAAGACTACCATTATCAGCAATGACTATTATGTTGTAATAATAAAGGTTAATTGCATATTGTTATCCATATTTTAAATAAAGAAATAAATTGTCACACAAAATAGCTAGTTATTCCAGTTGATATAGTTGAGTGCCATGGTGGTGCAGTGGTAGCATATGCGAATGCTGTGCTTTAGGTCTAGGGTTTGATTCCCAGGTCGTATCAAATGTTTGATGATCTGCAAATATTTGTTTCAGAGTTATCTATCTAAAATATGTATGTATTTACAAAAAAAGTATATATGTATTATATCAGCTGTTTAGTACCTGTGGGTACTAGAAGCTTTGTTTAGCTTGGGACTAAATGGTGTTGTGTGTTAGACGTCTGAAATATTTATTATTGTCTATTTATTTGATTGCTGCTTTGCTGTGTGAGCTGTTCAAACAGTGATTAATCATTAACAAGAACTTCAGCGTCTCCAGGTGATGTTGTATCTGAATTATTTGCTATCCTGAAATAACACATTAATGAGTGTCACAAACATGTGTATGTGAAAAATAACGTTCTGATCAAAGCCACACGATAAATTCATAACAACATAATTTTATTTTCTCTCAAATTAAATTATTAAATCTCAAAAGTATGTAAAATAAACAAGCACTTTCTCTGTCACTCAGATCCACTGTCACAGCTCAGCAGCAGACTGGGGCTCGTTTA
Organism: Hyphantria cunea; assembly: GCA_003709505.1. NCBI lineage: Eukaryota > Metazoa > Arthropoda > Insecta > Lepidoptera > Erebidae > Hyphantria > Hyphantria cunea. The sequence continues at coordinate 986,061 of PKRV01001244.1, forward strand.
TAAAAAATATTTCTTAACAAAGAAGAGGGCAAAACTGTACTTCATTTTTGTATCTTTCTTATTACATTTTTTCACTTCCAAAGTTCATTAAATGGTAAAAAGTGCAAAAATACCTACAGTATTTAGACAGCAACTTACTAAATTTGACCTTGTTGTTGACTTTTGGTACCACGGATGGTTGGTTTAATTGAAATTAATTTAATTTGTTCTAAAAAAAGACAACCTTAACATAAAATCCTTAGATGTTCGAGGTTCAATAGCTAGGGAAATACGAGATTAGTCCCTACAAACTAGTACATTAGCGTAGTGCGATCTGAATTGCACCTTGTTGTGACGAATCAAGAGTTGCTATTTATTTAAATGATTTTGCGAAGAACTGTCCATGAACTAGTACTTCGGCAAGTATGGACGGGCTTGACAGGAGTGATTCGACAATCTCGCAGAAAACTGACGGCACTTTTTGTTTACTTTTTTGTTGCTCTTCGCCGAGTATGTCCAGTTGCGGCATCCAAAACTTTACTTTGGTGGGAACTTTACTTTTTAAGGAGTGGTAGCATTTAAAGGGCGACGACGCGGGATGCACTTATGTCTTCTTCAGTTGCAGTTGTGTAGAACCGTTCTCGTTTGTCCCTGTTCCAAAGTCGATTTACCGCAGTAGACCCATGCTTCCATAGCACAGGACAGCATGGCTTCACAGAAAACCGGCGATTGCTTGAGGAAATGGGTGTGAAAGCGAAATAAACAACCAGAAAGAGATGCTATCGAATTTATAATACGGTAAGAAGCATCGTTTTTACATTAACGAGTCAACTACTTGTTACTAGTATATCGCGTGTCTGCCACTAGTCTAAGAGTTAAGAGGCATTTTCAGTAAGAAAACGAGCTCAGTAAGAGCTCGTTGACATTTTGTGTCATGGCTCAAGGTAATTTTTTTAAGACAACTCCCGCATTTGGAATATACATCCTGTGTCGCGAGGTCTTTACAAACATACATAAAACGGACATAAAGAGCACCCAGACTTACAACAACAATTTGTGGATCACCCAAAATGTTGTACCATGTATGATTTCAACCCGCAACACTTGGCGCAGTAGAAAGTGCGTTGGCGACACTTAAACCACTTTTTTTTTACGTGTGGAAAACTTCTCGGGCCTTCGACCCACCGGGGTTTGCGACGGGGCGCGGGGCGGTGTGTCGGAATCGAACCGACAAAAATGACACGGTGTGCCACTCTGCGCTTGAGACGGGAGAGATCCGGGAACCGCTTTCTTACGCCATCCGGACCCCTCAGCACTTAAACCACTAGGCCAATCGTGCAGTCCAAAATAAATTATATATTATATATATATATATATATATATATATATATATATATTACGTTATTAACATAACCAGCTGCTGCCTGCAACTCCCTTTGCGTACACTATATCTATACCTCTGGTGGTCATCGAGGATCCCGTACAAACCTGTATGTATATTATATGATTTAACTAAAAATGTATGCTTTTCGCAATTTTTCCTTTATCTGTGCTGTGAGAAGTTGCTTCGTACCAAATTTCGTTTTTTTTTTATTTCACTCAATCTGAGTTATCGGGCAGTACCTTGTAGGTTTTGATTCCTTTTTTTTTCTTTTTTATATTTAAGCTGCCAAAATGACTCTGCCCTGCTTGATAGAAAGCATGAGCAGAATCCAAGAGTAGTGGTCACCATCCTCAATGCGAAAAAGAACAATGCAGCATGGTGACCCACACTATGGCGGCCTGGGGGAAGGGGGATGGTGAGGGGGATAGGGGGCGTTGGATTGGGGTATGGGCCTCCGGCATCCTCACTCACTCGATGAAACACAGCGTAAGCGCTGTTTCACAACGGTTTTCTGTGAGGCCGTGGTATCACTCCGGTCGAGCCGGCCCATTCATGCCGACCGTGGCTCTCCCACGGTCTACTTGCGAGTGTTGAAAATTTATAGCGTAAACAGCTGTATCATTTTGATTGCGTTAGCTTAGAAGTTAATTTTTTTACAGTTCCAAGGGGTAGTAGTGCGGTGATCCTATAAGAGTCCTGTTTTTTCCTTTTGAGGTACGGAACGCTAAAAATGAGCCTCTACATATGAATAAGTAGTCTGTGAACCCCAAGAGGCTCTTGTGCTTTTGAAAGGGCCTGGGTCTAGCTAACACACATAGGACCGTTCTTGAGTCTAAATTAAAATACCTGAGCCCACCACACAAACTAATAATGTTGCTACACAAATGCTGTATTGCCGCCACCTTCTCTGGGTTAAGTTATCTTGAGCACACCACCCCTCATCACCTTACCAGGGTCATTTCAAGATCGTATGAAGAATCAACTTAAAACTGCGGTGTGTTCTGTCATGGGATTGTACTCGCTGGGATCTCGAGTGTGTCCGTAAACCCAACATACTTAGAGCATGTTTATAGGAGCGACCAATTTGGTGATATAAAATTGTTAACTTTGTTTTCGGCCGCGAGGAAATACACTAAAAGAAGACTTCGTCTCACTACGCAGAACCGACACAGCACAAAGGCCGCGCCCGTATCTATGTACTGTCTGCTAGCGACCGATATCTAGTCCAATGGGCGTTTAAAAGGCTTGCACTGTTGTTAATTAAATGGTAATATATCCATCAGACGAATCGTTAACTAACAATTGTTTGGATGAGGAGTATTGCGGCATAGTCCAGTTTGGTAGGTGAGCCAAATCGCCGACAGTTTTAATTGTGGGGCTTGTTGTAATGTAGGTACTGGTATTTATCTCCCTGCGCAAATAAATCTTAATATTTGAGTACTGGGCGTCGGCGCGAGGCTGCACACGGCTGACCTTCAGCGTAGCTGCTTCCGCCATTACACATTTGGGCGACCGACTATATAACTGTTTCAAGATATCGTTTCCGGTTCCCGTTTACAATTCAAAATATGATACGATGAATGTCCTATCAACAAGATGAATTATGTGTGGGCCACAATATTCAGGACAGTATGACGGACCGAACGGTTGGGATATCTTAGCTACATAACTGTGTCGTTTGTAATGAGTAGGTCTGATTACCGTGTCTATAGTAAAACTTATACTTATACTAACAGCTGTAGCATGCTACTGGTCGCGGCTCTTGAGTCAAAGCGCAACACGGCCTCACGAGGTCGCGGTGTGACGTGTTAACACCAGTTGCACGTCGCGCTGGCACACGGCCACCTAAAGTTCACGACTGTGTCGTGTCTTTGTAACTTTTCATTTATCTGTATACTTTGTTGATACGTATGAAGGAAAATCCGGTATCCTAAAAGACTCATACGCTCTTCGACCTTCCACTCGTCTACTGGATCGATTACATCTCCGATTACCTTGTTTGGTACACATTAATGTGTACCAAACAATGTTATATGTATATGTAATATACCATGCTACGTGAATTTTTAATAAAGTTTGTCCCTTTACTAGCTGTGTGCGAACTAATATGCAATAGTCGTATGGCACTATTGCTACGAAAGTTTGACTCGCACTTTGCCGGTATTTATAAAATTCCTTTATTAAAAGAACTCCTTTATTTAAATGCGAAATAGGACACTCAAACACACAACTCTTGCAAGTATGAAAGTGACGAACGAGGTGAAAAAGTCACTCACGAAACGTGAATAAAATAAGTTAAAATAAAATGTGTTCATTGTCCGAATGTAATAAAGACTATTAACAAAATCTCACACCATTAAGTGACGCGGTTAAAACAATAGGGGAAACTCGAAACTTGACGCTGATTTGCGATGCTCCCGCTCCAGTGTTTTTATCTTTGATAGATAATAGTTGAGATATCATCATAAACAGCCCTAAATTGTCCACTGCCGGTCGCCTTACATTCTAATTAAATTACCAATACGCGGGACTCATTTCTTACTATAAACAATAGTAAACGGGAGAAGTTGACTGCGCAGCAGATTTCTTCTATTACTTTTTTAGTTTGTGTTTGGATTTGACTTGATTTCGCGGTCGCCAGAACTCCTTGGTTAACTAGAGACGCCCAAGGAACACCAATGCCGCCTGGTGTCTCACAGCCGCTTTGTTGCGATAGCTAGTCACAAACTGAACTAGGACGTTCCAATTTTACGTGCACTGTCCGATCTCGTTTCACTCCTAGGGAAGTAAGAAATACTATGTTGTTTATAAGTGCATGTAAATGCTTATGGTAGTAGTTTTACATTCTAACACCAAGCAACACACAACAGCAGCAACGGTCGGCAACTCTTGAATGCGATGGGTTCAAGAGTTGCTGTTATTATTATTATTATGCAATACTTATTGTCAGTGTATCGCCGCCCGTCCTCTGCTGGACCTTATGGGCTCAAAGTCTTTTGCCAGTAGGACACAATTGTACCATCAATTACAACACAATACTGCTAACCAAGTCGCGTCCAAATATATAGAAAACGAAAATCAAAATATATGATGCCATAGAGCGACACACATTAAAGTTGTAACCCAACGTCGTTTTTGGTATGGAATTAATTCTTAAATCATTAAATTAATCCAAAGCATTCTAGTCATACTCTTTGATATCGTTTTAAGTAAATGATAAATAAGTAAATAGTGTAAAATGTGATCATGCACAAGGCAGCGTCCTTCCCCGGCGACGGTTGCGAAATTTAATTGGCATCTCTCATTGCCTCAGAGCGCCTTAAGCGATGCCGGTTCAGCACACAACACGATTCGTCTCAATAAATTCGCGATGATTATGATAACAGCAAGTCAAGGCGATTCTTACCTGTTCAAATAACATTTATTATCACCACATACCTGAGCGGTATATCTAGGTAATTTCAAAAACTCCAAATGTGATTTTGGTGAAAAATAAGAATGACATGAAAACTATTGGAAGAAGAAAATATTACCGCACAACCGACGGAGACAGGAGAGTGTTGGGTTGTCAAGGGTGTCGACACTGACGTGACGTCACACGCGTGCACCGTGCACATTCCCTAACTAGCTGCAGTTGGTGATAATAGCTTAGTTCACCATTAGGCAGGCTGTGCTTGTTTGCAAACTTACTTTTATACAGAAAAAAAACACTTTATATTTTACTAAATCTGTGCTGCAATATTAGTTTTATCTGTGTTCACATTATGTAACACTTAGTAAAGCTTATTATGGCTGTACGATTGTCTTAGAAACAATTTGATTATGCAACACGCGTGTAGCAATATGTGATGAATAAACAATTATTTTATTTTGCTCTGTCGTAGTTTTGTAATAAAAGAAATGTTAACTGTAGTAGCCTCATATTACAATCGAGAATTTTATCATCAATTCAATTTCATCTTGACTGCCTCATCGACGTGTCCATTACCACACACGAGTGTCTTGGTATTGCTATTCGTCTATGGTCGCAGATACCTTGGAGGCGCACCCTTTCGGCGTCCAAGGGTCTGTATCCGTGCGATGTCGGTTACAATATGCATAATGTACTTGTATAGTGTTCATCATGTACCTACCATGAGGGAAAACGTTTTAGTACTATTTACAATCTTTATATGTGCAAAATAAATATTGTTACGTACGTATGGCCTTAACCCTCTCCTGAGAGCAGACCCGAGCCCAGCAGTGGGACATTATGGGTTGTTGTTTGTTTGTTTGTTTAAATATTGTTATGTTTAAATTAAGGATTAGCACCTGATTCCTAGTATGTAATAATGAAATTAGCTAAGTGCCAACGCGTCGTTGCAGTCACGGCCGCAGTTTCTATAGGTTGCTATGACTCCAATTTAATTAACAGCAGAAAGTGTATATTACCTTCATAATTTTGAAGCAAAATATTCGGTCCACCGTATATCAATTGGTGTCCTTGACATAATCAATGCGTAGGTCAAGTTTTAAGTAGGGTGTGTCACCAAGTGTCAAGATCGGTGCTATCTTACTTGATAGCAGGCGAATATTGAGAATATTATTCTTATGCCAACTACACATACACTACGTTACCGAATCTTCATTATCATTTTAATGCTCGCAACGGTACTGCAAAATGTTTAAATTCATTCTTATGCTTATTTTAAATGATTGGACTCACCAGTACAGTGGTAATATTCACCTAATTCTTCTCAACAAACTTATAAATGTATTATAGTAGGTGTTTAATGTATGTTACTTTGGGTTAAATTGCTCTTTGGCAACCTAACTTTTCGCAAATAAAGTGGGTAACCTAATAATAAACAAACCAAAAAACGTGATGCAATATTATTAAGGCTCTTCACTTGTTTGTTGTTCCAAAATTATTACGTACGAAACGTCATTGCCGTTGTGTTCTGGTTGCAGCGACAACTCCAACAAGCCTGTCAATTGAAAGGATGTCGTTAATCGGTAACATGAGCACTAGCCATGCATCTGTTTTGACGCTTAGTTAAAAGGAATAGAATAAGCAAGTATTCTCGAATTAACTATCCCGTTGGGAGATTAATGGGTCTGAGCCTTGCAAGCTGTACACCTTTATACTATTATATTTATTATACTGTCAAACCAGTCAAGAACCTTACCAACGGTAACCCTTATAGACACAAGGATAATTGGCGGACGAGCTATTAACTAAAGAAGCGCGCGCAGGTTTTGCATCTGACCTTCGCGCCTGCCACCCAGGCGAAAATAGTATCAGTCACAAGCACACGCTCGCTTACAACAATCACCAGTCGACTCAGCCGATACAGGCCCTTGTTGCGTCGCCGACAAGTTCGCGGTGGTGGCGCGATGGCATCCTTGCATTGCACGTGCATCGGAGCTAACTGGCCGTGGTTGACTACCGAGTGACCTTGATTATATTTATCTTCATTCCATAAACATGTGCATGTAAATACTTGTGTCGTCTAGACATTATATTCGAGTGCATATCGCGCCCTTACAAAACGTTGTTATGCTGTCTTCTTGGAAGTCTATATTGTAATGGATTCTGGAATGTACCCAAATATACTGGCATAATATAAACAAGGGGGAGGCAAGTCACTCTAAAACTCTAAGGCCCTCATCTCTATCTATTAAAAGTAAGATACAAGTATAATGTATGTAATATATGTATAACTACATGAATTACGGCATCCTCGGTGCTCGTCAGTTGAAAGCTATTATATGATGGTGCACTTTTTGTCCAACACACAAATAAAAGCAGTTTGAGTGAAGGCTGACGTCATACCGACGCCATGCTGGTCGTAGTTTTATAGCTCAACATTTAATAAAAAATGTTTGGTATGTATCTAGTTTCGCGCTGGCATGACGCACCGGTCCAAACGTACCTCATACCGATTGCATATTCTATACTAACTGTGTACATAGCTTGCTGCTACGAAGGACTTACTTTTGAACATAACCCGTTCTGCTAGTCACCGACTGCCTCTAACTGCATAATATGTAGTCACAAGTTATGGCACTCAACAAAGTTCAAAACCTTCAGCGTTGCTTGGGAAATATCAGTTCTTGTGTACAAAACACTGCCGTGTCCTGCCCATTTTTCTGCCTCTTGTAACAACAAGTGCTGTACTAACACCAATTGTTTTGTGACCATCACACACTATTCCTTATTTGCGTCTGATATTCCTTAATGAATGTTGCTATTACTTGGCAAAAAAATGCCTTATCCTATAAGCATCGATTTGTATATTCAGTGGAAATGTTCGCAGATCTCACGGACAGATCTTCATCACGTCTGCTATGGCATGTACGCAGTCGGGATTACCCAGTCGATGGCCGATCTTGAGTGTCCTGCCTCCCCCTGAATATGGATGTTAATATTTGTTAAATTACACTGTCGCTTAGTGTAACAGAGCCTACATTGCAATAAACATATAAGTTCACTGAACCTACATGAAAATCGTAAAGTTACTTCTAGAAAACGTTTAATGTTAATACTTAGACTGATAAACCTAATCTTACGATTCTGCTAATCATAATATTATTAATAATTAATAATATAAATGGTTATAGTGAATGCAGTGCTTAGGCACCTATAACTAAAGTCTCCAGATCGGTACATTAAACGTGCAATCCCAGTGCACTAAACTACACTTATGTTCAATGTGTGCGCGAGTAAAGACGTGAGAGCGCCGTGCCGTGGGACATGCAGGACATCGGCGGTGTTTCCGGAGGCACAGGTCGCGTCTCTAGGTTGTTCACCTGCCGGTCGACCAGCTCGCACCACATACGGACCTAGCTGCGATAGCTGTCACGAGTTACCGTCTACGATTGAGTAAGTAGGCGAGCCGGTGCCGCGGTAAAGGCGCGCTATCATATTGCCGCTGTCGACTCGTTCTTTCTAAATTTTTAGATATGTTCATGAAATCCAAGTAGTTGAAGGTTGGTTTGCTTTGATAGTTGTCTACCAATTAGATAAAACTCTTTCTACATCGTTTGTGCTTATTGGTTTAGCCAATCGCTAAACATCCACCACAAGCGAGGTTAAGGCGTTGTGTAATGTTTATTTGTATTATACACACTGCACTATCCTATTACTACTTCTGAATCTCAGGTTATCACTTAGGAGCCGTCCATTAATTACGTGAAGCTCGAAACGGGGGAAGGATTTTTCAAAAATCACGAAAGGGGACGATGGGTGTCAACATATCACGTGTATTCATTTTTTCGTTGACTGTGCGGCTGTATATATGTTTTTCGCATGATTGCACCATTCCTTTAATATTATTTATACGCCTGTCATCTGTAACCTTTCTAGTCTAGTCATTTATATCGTGGTCCTTAGTAGAGAGAGATTCAGAATAAAATTAGATTGTACTTTACCTTTACCTGTATTTAAAAATAATATTCTAAAACATTTAAGCGAAGTTCTCTAGAGCTAACAAAATACACGCGCGAAGACACAGGAAAAACTAGTTTCTTTAACCTATATGTTGTTTGCACTGAACGCTCGGCCGAGCTTGACGCTTTGTGTCCGTAGAGTAAAAGATCAGTTTCAGAACAGAACGCACTAAGTTTCGGCTTGTGCACGGTGTGCGGATGTGCCTGAGTAACCTACGGATAGCAGTTCTAGCCAAACCCGATTATATGTAGACACCCGCCATGCGAGTCTCCCGCGGAGCAGCTTGTGAGTGTGTGAGCCGGCACACATCAGTTTGTTGTTCATAACACAGCTAATGGACACAAGAACGATTGCAGGGGCATAACGGTGTTTGACTTTTACGCCTATTAAATTATGTTCAGATACAATACACCTCTACTTGTTGAGAACGAACACAGCATTTTCAGATATCGAGAAGCATACACGTGAACGAATAAAGTAGGTATTAGTAGTCACTCATTTGAATCGTACGGAAAACACTTGATTTACTAACGCAACGCACCTGTGTTGCTGTACCTATGCTCTCTATGGGCTAGTTGAACTAACGGGGCTTATGCCTGTTTTCGCAAAGAATACTTAAACCAACTCCTAACTAGGCACCCCCTAACGCAGGTAGCTCCTAAATATAAATCTTATTTCGTTTTTACCATACTAAGTGACACCTAACAAAGGGTCTCTTATTTTGTAGGGAATTCGAAAACCCAAACTTCGCAAGTAAGTGTTGATTATCTTTTTTGGCAATACTAAATTAGTAATTGATTATTATGACTAAGTAATAAAAACATATACGAAATAAAATATGTATTTGTTTAATTTAATGACGAAAACTGACTGGCTACTGACAAAAATATAATACCTGTGGCACATCGACTGCGAGTCTTTGAGGTTATAAAGTAAATATTACAATACACATATCTAAGTAGAAAAACATATTAAATTACCATAATGAATTTATTATTAGTATTAGCTTTCATCAGAATATGTATTCCAAAATTTGTCCAAATTAATTTAATGAAATATATTAATTACTGCTCAGTTAATCGAAATTTCGTAACATAATATTTATCGCCATTTTTGTAAATAAAGGTGGTCTATCACTGTGTCTTTCTCGGCGTATTGAACAAACTAGGATTATTTATTATCTTTAAAGTTTGAACAGTATTGTAACGTCCATAACTCCACCATTTCAAATTTTTAGCAAAATTTGCGTCTAGTTTCTTTATCACCTTGTTAGGGGTTGATTAGGTGGTTGATATTTGAACCCCTAAATTTTAAGAGACGCCTAAACACTTAGGTAGCCCCTAAAGGTTGGTAAAAACGAAAACATCGCTAAGGGATACTAACTCTCTCCGAGTGGTCCCTTAAGTTAAGGAGGAGTTAGTGAAAACGGCTATTAGATTCACGGCTAGGGAGGCCGTGGCTGCCTACTGTTGAGGTTCGCTCGTCTCTCGGCCGCGGCCTTGTGGACGTGCGCGGGGTGAACAGCCGCCGTCGCGTCACCACAAACAAGCACGCACCACACAGCGGCGCCTACTGCGAATCTGCCGTCGCTCCAACCTCTCGGTACGTGTCACACTAACTAGCGCGGGGGCCACTATACAACAGAAGTTAATGCTAACAATATTTCTACCTATACAAAGTACATGTAAGTACATGCCTATGTCGAGCGATCCAACGAGCTGCAGTTACGATTACCTCAACTACGATTATTTACACTTGTTTCTAACAAGTATATTGTTTTATTTCACGGAGGTCGTAGTACTTAAATCAGTTAGCTCGCCGTTTGCTGTATTCTGCGCGTTGTTGGTACGATCTTGACATGGGACGACACTTTCACAAGCCGCATTTTTATCCTTAGATTGGCAATCCCTTATTTGCTACTCTTACGTTTGTAATAAGTACATTAAAATATGAAATGCGGATTTAAGCCACAACTAACACTAATATTAATTTCAAAAACGTTTTTTATAGTCGAAGCAATTATTTATTTATTTATATCTTATGCAAATACAGTGCATAAGACGGACTATATAAGTTATATTTTTATCCCGGTCCATAATTTACCTAAATTTAAAAAAATCGGCCTAGTGTGATTCGGATGCGCGCTTTTGTACCATTATCTATACATTTCAAGCGTCTACCTGTTGCCGTTATCAATATCGGGCTTAAAAAGCTCACGTTTGTTGAATGGGCGCCCCCTTACATATTTATTTTATTCTTCATATTATATGTTGGCGTAGAGGCAACAGAAATAAATCATCTCTGAAAATTTCAACTGTCTTACGATCACGGATCAGCCTGGTGACAGAAGGACGCCCAGACTGACGGACACGGGTACGGAACCCTTACAATGAACTTGTGACGTGTTACGCGACAGACTGGCTAGTGTGAGTCAGCGCCGCGCCGTGCGAGACCGCTACGCGAGCCACCGCCCCCCGCCACTCTCCTCGCTTCCTTGGTGCCGCGCACTGCATCCACGATCGACAGTGTCTCATACACAAGCATGCACGTTCTAACTTCTAAGTGCCCAATTTGACCAGTTAAAATAAATAATTGCAACGACACAGACGTTATACCAATAGTGCTTTATACAGACGTTCTTAACACGCCGAAAGATAATTGTGTCACAAATATAATATGTATTTGTACACTATATTTTCGTGTTTTTTTTGTTATGCAGAGAAACTATAATTAGCCCGACGCAGTCGATGGTGCTCAGTCGCCATCACCCGAGCTGGTTACTTACAACTCGACATCAAGATTCGGTAGCTCGGATTCTAACCAACCTAATTCAGCTAATTAACTTAATAACGAAACTGTAAGCGTTACCTTGACCAAAGTCTAGTTATGGCAACCTAACGACAATAATTGCCTCAATTCGCAACGGGAGAGAGACGATGGATAGCTGACGGAGACGCTGGATATCTGACTAACGATGGATGGACCGTGCTATTCTGATCGTCTGCCAACCCTTGTCCCAATTTAATTTGAGGTCAGCGCAGACATATTGTGCTGACCCCTCATTCCAATCTACTGTATGGTTTATATGTATCATTTCCCTGAATCATTTCCTCGCTACATTTACCTTATCCTTCCGCATAATATGTTGATACCAAGATATGCTTTCAGACTATCCCGTATATACTCATTAAATATCTTGTCCATCCGAGTCACACCACACATCCAGCTCCGCGTTCACATGTATGTACGTTTAGGCGTCTCTCAAGCACTCTCTTATACAAGACAACAGGCCTAACGATACTTTTATGTATTTATCCCTTAACTTAAGCGGAAACTACGGTTACAAATAGTTCTCGCCACTTCATCCAACTCGTATTGATTCAATGCTGTACAATCATTTGGTCTCGCCGTCACATTCCAAGAGGGATTCCAGGTAGCCAGTTAAAGTTAGAGCAGACCGTTACCGCTATCTTTTAGTTTCAGCAGCAGAGAGACCAGTTCGGGTTTTAACATGGTGATTGTCGTATTGTTTGGACGTGTGAAATGGCAGTATCACGAAGTCACGACCCTCTTTTGACAGCTCACCACCCCTCAGACAGACGTTCTTTACTTTGAAGGATCAATCCGCGTATAACGTCTACTAACCGCGGGTAAAACAAGTACTTAGTTTCAAGAACAAGTGCCAAGGTAGCAAGGCAGCATGTACTTACTGTACTATTAACACCGGTGCTGGTAACCCTGCAACAACAAAATGATCCTTCTGATCTACCAGAAGAGCTCTCAGCTGTCTGTAGTGGAGTCAGTAATAATAATGATCTAATAGGGATTGGAGGCCTGATTGTACTCTATACGTAACACAGCTAACATTGACACACGTAAAGTATAAGATGTACTGTTGTTGATTATGTTAGCAACCCAAATTTCCAAAGTCAATGTGTCGATCCATTTCATGAAGTTACATTAAAGTAGTACACCCCACACCATCGATTGCCCTTTTAGTGCTTACTATAAAACATACTAATACAGTTTTGAACCCGCCGTTATCCGCGTATCTTGTACGTCTTACGGTTCAAGCAAACATCTACCAATTGAGTTACTAAGTTTGTGCGAGTTGGTACGAAAGATCGTGAAATAGCAAATGGAAGGTATCGGATCTCTTTAAAAATGCGACGGCCTGTTATGTTTAATGTGTTCCGTGTTATGTAAAGGAATGGCAACTGACACGAGCTGATGCAATGCGACCTTTCCGACATACACATTAGTGTCACCTCCTATTCCACTGGATCTATTGAATGCACGTTATGGTATGGTTGGGTCGCGCGCCGTCGCGCCGGTGCCGTGGTGACGCGGTACCGTTTATTATTTCACTTCGATTGCGGACATCTTATTTTTTTTACATTTTAGAGATATAATAGCCAAACAAAACTTTTATTAAAGTCCTGAAAATTTTTATTATCATTTCTTTTAGAGAAAATTGTAAAATCGAGAAATGCCCAAAGAAATCCGTTTGCTAAACTAGTTGGGCCGCGACTAGTTTATTTGGCTGGGCTTGGGCGGGGACAAGAAAAACCTATCATTTACTTTTTTCTGAGGCTTCTTTTGGCTTTAAATGCCAAATTATAAGTTGCAGTGACTATAACTACCACAAAACAAAAACAAGATGCTTCAAGCACTGGATTTAAGAGATATTTAAAATAATTATTTTTGGCACTAAGTCCGTGGTTATAGCACTGGCAGTCATAGGTTTACGTGACAATAAACCAAGAAAATATATAACGGAGGATTTATCCCAACAGCATTGCTGATGTCACCATTCCCATTGTTCTCACTCATGGTAATAAGTCAGGCGAAGAAAGCAATTAATCGTACAAAACTTTTATTTATTACAAAATGAACCTATCACTATGGTGTATCTAATAAAAATCCAGCAGTAGATCTAAATATTCATTCATAATAAATCCATTAATAAATTAACTGAGCAAAAGAAGTGATGAAATTAATTAAAATAAACCCTAAACTTGAATGTCAACAATAGTTACTTGAAGTAAAAACAAAGTTCAACGCAACTGCGTCGACATATACATATATCTCCTGAGATAATATTTCGAATAGCTAGAGAAGTATACAGAAACCGTAAAAGCACTTTATTTCTGTAATTAGGCATTTTTTCCATGGAATGGTTTTCTATTACAATTTAGATGTAGTCTAGGTAATAATTTATTTTAAAAAGTGTGATAAAATAGGGCTTTCTTCTCGGTGAAGCAAATCCATTTGAGAAGTTTAAAGCTAATTTACAAAGATTTAACTATGTATGGTAACTTTATGCTTACTGCAATTTTTCATGACGTTTATATTAGTTAAAGTATTTTGATAACATTGCTGTCTAAAGCATAATACTTACACATTGTTTTTGACAACCCAATTACCACAGAAAACTCCCGCATTAATACTTTTATTTATTTCAAGATAGGAAGTTACATGACTGGAGTATATTTTGTTAGTAAAAAATGTGACCGACATTTGAAATTTTATCTATTTTTTTGCGAAATTTATAAAATATTTTTATCTCAGTTTCTGGAGAACATAAAGAATTGTAAAAAATAAAAGGAATAGTAGTATTATTTATATATAATTTAATAATAATAATTAATATATTCATTAAGACCTCTCAGTAGATACGTTATAGTTTCAAAATTATAAATTATATTTAAAATCGCGTTTTATATTAAGATGCATTACTGTTATATCTACACTATTCAGCAATACGAGGACTTCCGCAATAGGGAATATGCATGTTCTTTTTTATTTCTTAATCTGATCATTTACCTCTCTATAACATAGAAAAAATATAAATAGGCTTGAAAATTTTCCAACTAATTTTTAAAGTGAAATTAAAAACCGACTAAATTGGAGCTATTCAGACGCCGCCATTTTGCGCGCGCTTTTGACACAGCCAATGACGTCATTGTCGTTTCGTGTTTGTTCACTATTCAGTGTTTCTGTTACTTTATACTTATTTACAGTTTTATATGCTATAAAAACCATGGAAGAAGTTATTTTTTCCCACAAACACTACCAATACAGTAGTAACCTTCATTTGATGTTTGTTTCACGAGTTCGTGAGAGAGGCGCACGCGGCGCGTGTCGTACGTCAAGGACCGCTCTGACGGCGCCGCGTGCCTCACTCCTTACTCACTGCTCAGAGATGCAGCAATATAGGAAGTCACGTCTTTACAATAACATTAATTATGTTACACCCTGCGGTGGTTGTTGTAAAGGTACAACATCAATGGGTAAAACGCTGTTAAATTGAAATTACAAACAGACACTTCAATTTTGATTTATTTGTATATTTTTATTTTTGAGCTCATACTCACACATACTTGTCCAGAGAACGCTTAGTTCGGTCAAATTACACCAAAAAATAGGGGTGAGGTTGCAAAAATTCGCACCCAGCAGAAAATTGGTAGAATTGTTCAAAACACCATTATAAACGAAAAGTGATAATCATCGACGCGACACCTGGAAAAAAAATTTGGCAGTCATAAGGACTGCCGATAGAAGTGAAAAATTATAACTGTTAGTATTAAAATCATCGGTACATTATCATTTCAGAATCTTCTTTTGTACAAATTATCAAATTTTCGAATTAAAATTATTGTACCTGTCTCATAGATTTCCCAAGCGAAATGTAAACGGCAACCATTAATATGTATTGCCCATTCTCGTAATTGCAACGAGCGACGCATATTTCGCCTATATCAGAAACATTAACGCCAATGATTCGACTGAATTTATTTATTATGTATGCCCATAGGTGATGTAATGAAGTGTGTATCTTGGGTATTGTGATAAATAGCTGCGGCTGCTGCTGGAACTTTGGGTCTTTTATAAATTACAACAAAGCTGAAATTCGGAATATTTAGTGGTTCTTCGTTTTCCATACGAGTTTCTGACAAAAGCAGAACATTTAGATTTTTTACGATAGCGTCATTTTTAGGTCAACTGCATGCGCATGCAAACTTTGACAACTGAATGAGAATATCGATAATCATTTCTTGTTGGAGAAGAATTCTAGAAAAGTTTTGGTCTCCGTTTGTTGTGTATTGTTTTGTAACCTTCTCGATCTTACGTTGGATCCTCTGCGCGACTTGTTCATCTTTTATGGTGCTTATCGTTTTTAATTATTCAGGATAAAAATATGATTTAATTTAAAAAATGTTATTTAAAAACAATAATATTTTCCACATTAAGAGTAACAAGTTTTTGGTTTTTAAAAGTTTTAGTGGAGTTGTTGGTAAAATAATTTTTTTACTGAATTGTAGTAAAAATGCATTTTTTTAAATAAAATAATATTTTTATCCTGAATAATTAAAAACTAAACATATTAGATAAAAACTGAACATATTAGATAAATAATGACAATGACACGACAAACATGAGTTACGAAAAATCAAAAGGTAATTTTTTTTCTATCCTAAGAATCGAAAAACTATCAGTGCAATATACATTTGTACGTGGCTCAACAATAACCTAACTATTTAGAAGTAGTGCGATACAATAGGAGTTCGACTGCTAGACCAGGTTTAGTATCGTAATTTTTGCTGGTGACGTTTAGATGTTCAGAATTATAATGATATTAAGTTAAGAATTTCGGTGCACTCCGGCCGAGCCGGCACATTAATACCGATGCGTGGCTCTCCCACTGAGTAGCAGAGTTTCAATGCTTGCTAAAAATGTACTGAGTGGCATGCGTTCTGTCGTTAAAGAGAGGGCATGCGCACGATCAGCGAGATATTTCTCGAATAATAATGAACAGTCAGATACGTGCTCACCTATCAGCCAGAGGTCAGCTCGGCTCGCCGATAAATTACAAATCGCTATTACTATCGAAGAAGAGCCACGTGCACCAGCGCGGTTCACGATGGCTGCCCGGGTCGTTATCGCTCAAATAGCAACACTACCTCCGATGGCGAAAGCTAAAGAAACGATAAGGTAACCGTAGGGAACATACCTTTGTTGAAATATTGTAAATGGGCCCCGCAACTACATCTTTGTCTGTAATTACACTATGACGTGGCTCTAATACTTGTTTGCTGACTTAGTGGTGTTTATACGTCAGTATGCTATTTATATAAATATACTCAACTACTAGGAGCAGTCTCCAGTAGCTTGTCAATAAAGCGATCACAAAACTTATTACGAACCAGTAAATGTTTTTATTTGTGGAAGGAATATGGGCCGCATGACCAATCCGCGCCGCGGAATGCCCAGGTGCCGCCGACTTGCTTCACAAATTGTGCTCAATCCGGACGCGTTATCTGCGCAAAGCTGAAACGTACGTACACACATATGGTTGTGATAACGAAAAATAATGACTGTATTACAATTCTTTTTTATTTTAACATTGATTAGTACATTTCACATTTGATTGTAATAAATCATTTGACTGGGATAATGGAGAAACTAAAAATAAAACACCAACAAATTATGGATAGGGCTCGGTGTTCCCGGTAACAGCCTAATCGAAGTGCACGAGTGTTTGAGCTAACTGACAACCCACTCCATAAACCCATGGAAGAAAACATCAATATTTACCCTTTCCTTGCCATTACTTCAGCTTTCCACGGAAAGACAGTTTCTTTCGAATTTATAATATTAGTATTAGTATGTGGAAGTGTGGATACTTGTTTAGGTATGTATCACAAAACTACCAATGTTGTAATGACAATGCGAGTGTGCTACATAACTGGTAAATATAAAAGCAGACCGTCACACGACACGGGCTAGTTGCAACATGTGCTCTTTTTTTTTTTTTTTTTTTTTTTTATATTTTAGCTACCAAAATGACTCTGCCCTGCCTGATGGAAAGCATGAGCAGAATCCAAGAGTGGTGGTCACCATCCTCAATGCAAAAAAGAACAATGCAGCATGGTGACCCACACTATGGCGGCCTGGGGGGAAAGAGGATGGTGAGGGGGATAGGGGGCGTTGGATTGGGGTATGGGCCTCCGGTATCTTACTCACTCGATGAAACACAGCGTAAGCGCTGTTTCACACCGGTTTTCTGTGAGGCCGTGGTATCTTGCTTGGTTACTGGTAGAATTGTTTGCGAGAGTTACGTTGATCCTTAACAACCATAACAACGAAAAGCTAAGTCACATCGCCTTTAGTCATTGTACAAAGTATTCGAATATAATCCGGCCGACTGTCACAACAATTTCCCAAAAATTTTAAAATTTTAGCGTTTTAATGTTTAACGAGATTTTGAGATCCACATTACTGTAGAGTTAGCTGCTCCTTCGTGTTTGTCACATCACGCGACGTTGCCTTCTAATGTAAAGTTCAAGTAAACAGTTAAAGATTTTCATAAGCTTTAAGCGCGGAAGGCCTCGTATGGGTGTGTTAAGGACTGTGGTGTTTCGTTCATTTTACTGGACGCTACGACGTTTACTGCCTATATTTTTAAAGTCGTCTTCTGGTAGCTTTTGTTAAAAAAATAAAATTGTAAACGTTAAACACGGCAAAAACACGAGCAACGCTTGACGTCCAGAAAAGAGCGATCTCTTACCTCGAAGGCCGGCAACGCGCTGTCGGTGCAGGCAGGTAGGTAGGCACCGTTCTTCAGATGCCCTGTTCGTTTGCCTTTTATATCGTATAATAAAAAAAGAGTATTTGAACAAAGATTTTAAACGGTTTTTACGGCCGATTCATAAATGTATTATCATAATTAGATTTACATTTTTCGTCCCAACATACAGCGGCGATATCTTCAGGTGATAATACGTTGCGTTTCGTTTCAGTTACGGCGAGTTCGATAAGGCGCTCGGCATGGGCATGGGCGGCGTGCGGCGCTCGCACGCGGCCGCGCTCGCGGCGCTCGGCGCGCTGCTGCTGCTGCTGCTGGCGCGCCTCCCGCCGCCCGTCCCCGCCCCCGCTCCCGCCCCGCCGCTCGCGCCCGCGCCGCGCGCCAACCGCACGCAGCCGCCTGCGCCCTCCTCGTCGCTCGGCACCACGGCGAGCCGCGCGCCCAGCGAGCGCCCCCTCCCGGCCGCCGAGCACAAGTCTCCCGGGACGGCGGTCGTCCGGCCGGTCTCGGAGGCCGCGGCCGCGCCGGCCGAAGCCGCCGCCGCCCCCGTGGCGACCTCGAACCGCACCGCGCCGGCGCACGACCCGCACCTCGTGTACGTGAGCGACGTGTACGTGAGCGGGCACGAGCGGCCGCACCCCGAGCTGTGCCCGTCGCTGGGCGCGCGCCTGCGGCTGCTGATCCTGGTGACGTCGGCGCCGTCGCACGCGGCCGCGCGCGCCGCCGTGCGCCTGACGTGGGGGCACTACGCGGCGCGCGCCGACGTGGCCATCGCCTTCGTGCTCGGCGCGCCGCCGCCCGCGCTGCGCGACGCGCTGCGCGCCGAGGACGAGCTGTACGGGGACCTCATCGTGGGCCGCTTCGTCGACTCCTACTCCAACCTGACGCTCAAGACGCTGTCCATGCTCGAGTGGGCGGACACGTACTGCCCGCGCGCGCCGCGCCTGCTCAAGACGGACGACGACATGTTCATCAACGTGGGGCGGCTGCTCGAGTTCGCGGCGGCGCCGGCGCGCGCCAACGCCACGCTCACGGTGTGGGGCAAGGTCGTGCGGCGCTCGCTGCCGAAGCGCACCACCAAGTCCAAGTACTACGTGTCGCCGGCGCAGTTCCCGGGCAAGGTGTTCCCGGACTTCGCCACGGGCCCGGCGTACCTGCTGACGGCGGACTGCGTGCGGCCGCTGCTGGCGGCGGCGCCGGGCGCGCCGTTCCTGCGGCTGGAGGACGTGTTCGTGACGGGCGTGCTGGCGGCGCGCCTGCACATCCGGCGCGCGCACGCGCCCGAGTTCTACAACAAGAAGGTGGCGCCGCACCCCTGCGCCGTGCAGCGCGGCCTGGCCATCCACATGGTGCGCTACCACGAGCAGTTCGACCTGTGGCGCAAGCTGCTCGACGGCAAGACCAAGTGCGCGAGCTAGGCCCCTCCGCGCCAGCCGGGGGATGTACTTTTTTACTTTATTTCATTTTATACTCGACTATATTTTTGTATTCGTCTCGCGCTATTGCGCGGGCGGTCCGCCATACCTCGCGTCGGTCGACTTCGTAGATCGACGAGGTCCTCGAGAATCTCGCCTAGATGTGACTATTTTTTTTTGTATATAAAGTACAAAACGATTAGCTTTTAAGCTCTCGTTGTGCCTCGCTCCCGTGAGTCGGGGCCGGTGGCTGCCGCCGATCTCCGATTGTCGCCATTTATCGCATCTAGTAGCCGCTGATTGCCACTGATCGCCACTGATCGCCACTGATCGCCACTAGTCGCCAGCAGTCGCAGGCGGGAGCGACGCACGACACGTAGTACGTCACCGTGCAATGAATTGTGACAATTGTAATGGAATTTGATCGAATGGCGCTACATTCCTCGTGAGTTCTGCCAGATGTAAATATTACATAAATATGTACATTACAATACGCTTTTTATTTCTCCCAGCTTCCCACCATCCGCTTCCTCGTTTTCGTTTCAGGGTTCCTTACCTCAAAAGGAAAAAACGGAACCCTTAATCTGTCAAGTCTGTGTGTCAAAACCCTTTTTCTAAGGAAATCATGCAGATATCAAGCTGAAATTCATATCAAATACTCAGGTCCCTATCCCTTAGACCTGTGAGAAAATTAAACTTCTAAACCTACGCCTAAAGCAATACAGCGGTTTATAATGCAAATTTTCGACACTCGCAAGGTGGACCGTAATCCCGAAGATCGCCTATAGAAACGTGGTAGGAAATGAAACACACGTCCAAGCGAGGTTATTTTATATTAAAATATCCTAATGTTTTATCTTCGTTTAAAGTAAATGAGTGTGAAATTAACCAGTGATAAATTGTGTTGAATCCCTCCTGGGCAAGATTAAAAAGTCCACCACAAGAGTCCGCATAAAAGGTTAGAGCGGTGTCATCCGCATAGGCCGAGATGCGACAGTTTTTGTTACTAAGTGTACAAAGCTCATTTATGGAAGAAAGAAAGAGTGTTGGGCCGAGTATACTGCCCTGCGGCACCCCGAATGCAATTGGCAATTCGTCACTAAAGTAGTCACCGATTGTTACGCACTGGGTTCTATTCTGCAGGTAATCAATTAACAATGCCAGAGGGATACCTCTTATACCATGGTTTTCCAGTGCCTTAACGAAACAGGGGACAGAAACGGTGTCAACGGCCTTTGCAAGGTCTAGAAATATAGTTAAGCATTTCTTTTTACTATCTAATTTACTAAACAGAAAATTGACAAGGTAAAGTACAGCATTATTTGTTGACCGGCCAGATTTAAAACCGTATCGAGAGTTTGAAAGTAGATGACCGTCTTCTAGATATTTAGTAAGCCTGATATTAATAATGCGCTGAAATAATTTTGATAATGTAGTTGAGATTGCAATCGGTCTATAATTATTAACACTGCTTCTATCACCCGCTTTGTATATCAGGAGTATTACAGCTCTTTTTAAAGAATCTGGATAAACCCCAGATTCAAAACAGCGATTCATCAAATCTGTAAGCACGGGTGTTACTGACCTAGAGATAATTAAGAATCTCGGCACTAGTCTGATCCCTACCTGGTGCACAGTCACTCTTTAAAAGCTGGGTTGTTCTCTCAATTTTAAGCTTGTCGGTAGGTAGAAGTCAAAAGATTTAACGGGAGGCTCAATAACTTTCTTGAATTTTGGAAAGCGAGAAGGCTGAATAATTTCAGATAGACGTTTATCGATATTAGAGAAGTATTCGTTAGTTTTGTGGGAGTTGATTTTTATTACTGCCGTTTGTTATTGTTTTAATGGTGGACCAAAGCCTTTTTGAATTATTTTTAGACATTACTGATTGATCCCTCTCATACTGTTTCCTAAGATTTTTTAACAAATTATTGCAATAGTTCCGATATGTTAAGTACGCTATTTTTAATATTTCATTAGTTGGATCTAATTTTAGTTTTTTATGCATCCTATCCCTATTTCGTATGCAACGCAACATACCAACAGTTATCCAAGGCTTTATTATAAATTTACTTCTAGGAGTTAATCGTCTTATCGAGTTATTTGCAATTAACAGTTGCATTATATTAGTGAAATTGCTCATCGCAACATTCAAGTTTTGTTCATGATAAACTTCCACAAAATCATATTTTGCACAATCAGATTCTAGTCTATCTTTGTCCGGTTGGCCTAGTGGTTTCAGTGGTCGCCACACCGCTTCCTACTGCGCCAAGTGTTGTGGGTTCAAATCCTAAATCCTACATGGGACAATACTTTGTGTGATCCATAAATTGTTGTTCTAAGTCTGGGTGTACTTTGTGTCCGTTTCATGTATGTTTGTAAAGAACCCTGTGACACAGGAATGTATATTCCTAATACGGGAGTTGTATAAAAAAAAAAGAAAAAAAAAATTACAGATCATCTTTGGTTCTGGTGGTGTATTGATAGGCACGCTAATTTTTAAACTAAGTAAGATTGCCTCATGATCCGTGATATTGGTGCCCACGGCAAATAATAATAATAAATAAATAATAAATATTTCGGACATCTAACACACAACGCCATCTAGTCCCAAACTAAGCAGAGCTTGTATTATGGGTGCTAGACAACTGATATGAATACATAAATACTTTTTTTTTGTAAATACATACATATTATACATAGAAAACACCCAAACTCCGAAACAAATATTTGCAGATCATACAAACATTTGGTCCGACCCAGGATTCGAACCCGAGACCTCATGGACAGCAGTCGCGTACGCTACCACTGCGCCACCGAGGCAGTCAATGTATACGAACTTAACTTTGTTTTTAGTAGCACATGATCCAAGCAAGATTTACCCCTGGTGGCAGTGCTGAAGGCAGGAAGCAGTCTTAGGTCAGTACTTAGGTTATTAAGGTATTATTTATTATGATTCCGAATGCAGGCGATATCTTGCATTATATAGTTCGCTGTGTAACCGAACCATAGCGCGATCTAAAAAAAACGCACAACGCCATCTAACGATCGATCGATCAACGAGCCGATTAATGCTGTAATAATCTTAGTAGCAAAAAGATAAAGTGAAATAATTGTATTATTTTTGTATTCATGTTTAACTTTATTGAACCAATTTCTGGAAAGTTGCATGTAGATCATTTTTCGAAAAATAAGGCCATAAAGAAGTTTCACTTCTTACGTGTGTACACTAGTACACGCACACATTTTTTCATATCTGTTGATGTTGCAGTATGTATAAATTGTTTCCATTGATCTTCCAGTGTTTCTAATCTTGTATCAATAAATGACTGAGTTAATCTGTCTTTTGGTGATTTTATTAAAATTAATTCTACCTTTTTCAATAATCCTTTGAGTATTTATTTGCAACTTTACTAAAGACTCCATTATAATTTCGAAATGGCAAAACCACAGGTGTGTGGCGACTTCCACATACAGCGTCAACATAAATATATGACAACGCCATCCACTGAAGATACACTGAACTACGGAGTAGCGTAGTGCACGAAGAAGCTACCAGTCCTGCATCGCGCAATAGAAGTTCTCGCGCCGATTAACATATATACAACTTCCCAACATCAACCGTTGGGCAGTGGCCCGCCAGGCATGATCACCTCGTCTGGTCGGAGGATCCTCCCTTTGTGTTGGAGGGACATGACACCCGTTCCTCCACAGTGGTGACTCCGACGTGATTGGAGGCAGCCTTTGAAGGAGCAAATCAACAGCAGCCGCATCACCGCGCCACCATCACGTGCACTCTCACAGAAAGTCTCAACCAGCCAGCAACCTCGGCCTCAACAGGGATACACCACATGCAGGAAGCGACCGCTCCAGCCTGGTTTACCCCTACGGCCTCAACAGCGTCTAGGCACAGCACACTGCAACTACGGTCCATGTTAGCAAAGCATTTCTCTCCCGTCTATGCAGCAGCCAGCCACTAGGCAGCAATCGCCCCGACTCACTGGGGACCTCACCGCAGCACCGCGCACCACATGCGATCCCGACTCACTGGGATCAGCGGACTTCAGCCCCGACTCACTGGGACTAGCGGCATTCGGTTCCGACTCACTGGAACTACTCAATCCTGGCACTGGCAAGCTCCACAACAGAGCACAGACAGCTGACTCATCCAGATATCGACCTCCGGTCTTGGAGGGGAGTGATGTGGCGACTTCCACATACAGCGTCAACATAAATATATGACAACGCCATCCACTGAAGATACACTGAACTACGGAGTAGCGTAGTGCACGAAGAAGCTACCAATCCTGCATCGCGCAATAGAAGTTCTCGCGCCGATTAACATATATATAACTTCCCAACATCAACCGTTGGGCAGTGGCCCGCCAGGCATGATCACCTCGCTTGGTTGGAGGACCCTCCCTTTAAGTTGGACGAACATGTGGCCCGTTCATCCACAGGTGAAAATTACAAGTTAAAACTGTTAACTGTATTGGTACTACTAAGCGAATCCAAAGCACAAAAATCATTCTGAGTCCCTAAATAAAGCGAAATATTTTACAAGTGTCTGAGACAAACATGAACTCAAAAAAAAACGGTCATAGGTTCCCCGTCATATCACTTTCTACTTAAATATTCTAAGTCTACAAACTACTTACAACTGAATTACGCTATGTCCAAAACTAATGTTAATATATTTTCTAAGTCCAACACTTAACAAATTTACTTCAAATTGTTCAAAGTTGAACTACTATTACTTAATGTCTTCTACTGCGAAACGTTACTCAAAGTACTCACAATTTACAGCTGCCAAACCTCAAATAAACCCGTCACTTGTCACTTCACTGATCCGTCAGCACCAGTGGCGCCCCCTTGCGTATTCCTACTGCTTCAGTAGCGCCCTCTTGTGTCTCCCAAAGACTTCAGTGGCGACCTCTTCAATCTCGCACGAATTTTAAAGCCCCGGTACTTGCTGGAGCCTGAATGGTCGTTATTCGTAGATGTTCACGCAGCGTCCTCTGTAGGGTGCCACTACTACTACGACTGATGTCAATTGATCGTGTTACCCACACGATGCCTTTTCCAGTACACACTCATAACGGAGTACGCTTTACAAATTGGTGTCAACGCACTGGTAAATCCGACTTCGGATAGACCATAATGGACCGTAATCCAGAAATCGCCTATAGAAACGTGGTAATAAATGAAAAACTCGTCCAAGCGATAATATTTTATTTTTATTTAGACGGTATTTATAGTATAATCCGTAAGTCTTAATATCGCGTTACAAGAAATCGGTATAACGCCATCTATCGAACTCAAAAAAAAAACCAATGTACATTATTTACATTGAACACAAGGGAATCAAAACCTACAGGATAAAATCCTGAAAACTGACACGAAGCAACGCCTTATAACACAGATAAAGGCAAAATTGCGAAGAGCATAATTTTTAGTAATCATATAATATACCTAAATGTTTGTACGGAACCCTCGAGACGTGAGTGCGACTCGCACTTGGCCTACTTTTTCAACTTTTAGAGGACCTGTTCCAATTATAGACAGTGCCGTTATTTATTGTTTACTATAGAGGTAAACAAGCTAACCTTATGAACAGAACTAATGATGTTTGCAAGGATACGACACTATTCTAGTCTAAATTAAATCGGCATTAATGGGCCAGCTTACCCGGAGTGATACTACGTCCTCTCAGAAAACCGGTTTGAAACAGCGCCTGCGCTGTGTTTCACCGAGTGAGTGAGGATACCGGAGAGACACCACAGCCCCTCCCTCCTCATCCCCCAAAGGCTGGCAACGCACTTGTGACGTCTCTGATGTTGCGCGGCCACTTTATATTTCGAGAACTACTAAACTTATGGTCACTCAGCTACACGATAAATTATAACATAACCAGTGGCGAATTTACCACTGTACTACATAGAATATACTGTGTAACCTGTACCCCTTATAAATACTGGAATGTAACAATGTGATATCTAGATACCTGAAAAGTATAACAAACGAAGAGACAGAAAACTTGTTCACGAAAGTAACCTAAAATTGTCATATTCATTTTTAGAACTCACACCACACACAAGCACAATCACACAGTCACTGTTCACGACCAAAACATTTTATAATTTAGTACAAACATGTTTATATCATGTGTCGACCGATGGCGTTGTACCATTCGCCTGAGTCGCGCTATTGTTGTTTTACATGCTGTAGTTTAAGATGTTTTGATGTGTTTAATAAATAAGCTAGATCGGAATACAATGGTTTTATTGATTCCCTGGTATTCAAAACTCGTTCAGCGCCGAATATATTTACGATGGTTGTAACATTAGTCCTACCGAGCCGGATAAACAAACACTCTTGTCGGAAGACCGTCAAACGTACCTGCATTGGATCACTGCGCGAGGGTACGAAACGTCAAGTGGCCCTGTGGCGCGTTTGGGGTTTTACCACAAGCTAACGTCAAGGAGCCGAAACACGCCTGATAGAGGGCGCCACTCGTTGCATCAGCTCGAGCAAGTTGGCGATTGGAGCGTTTATGTTGCAAGAGAAAGCGGAAAGTGAAGGTCCACCAGCAGAAGGCGCCTCCAGTACGTTGGTGAAACAGTAAAGTGCAAACGTGAGTACATTTATTTTCTATGATAAAAAGTGAATAAATCAAGCGAAATGAGAGTTTGTTTCAACAAAAATTTTAACTTTAACTTTCAATTCCGTATTGTGGAACTTATAAAATCTAGGAAGAATATCAAGTGGAACTTAGAACGATTTGTTTAGTTTTTGTGCATGTTTAGATTTAGGACTTTGTATATTTTATGAAAAACGGGGGAACGAGGAGACTATGCCCGCTCACCACCGATAGTAAAACGAAATCCAAACGCTTGTAACATTTTAAGAAATTTACTCCTCTCTCAATCTTGATGTCGATGGATTAATTTTGTTTTCGAATCAGTATTTTAGAATTTTAACTAATAACTTTAGAGTTATACCCTTTTGGGTTAATTTGTAAAAATGGAGGGTTTATTAAAGTGAAACTTTTATTACATCGTCTCAAATGTTTTAGTCTTGTCGCGTGACGGTCAGCCGCGGAGTAGGGATAAAGTGGAAAGCGCTCGTCAAAGCAGCCGAGGCCAATATAGCGGCGTCTATAGTTCCATCAGTTGACAGTGTAGTGTATTACTCATTTATGCCAGTGCTCCACGCTAATTTGTTTGTTTTTTTTCAGTATATGATGTAAATATTGTTATTTATTTGCTTTTGGTAAACAACGACTCAGCTAGTGAGTCCAAAAAACTTATCAACTCAAATTTTTTACATATTATTTACATTTTTAAATATATACATGATAACAAATACATTTAAAAATATAAAAAACAGTAGACCACCGTCTTCGTGTACACCAAGAACAGAACCAAGAAACCGGTGGTTAGGGCTCCAAATACAGGAACCTCCACATAGTACGAGCCGTAAACAGAAGGACTGCCTTGTGCATCAAACCCTTGATCCAGCCCTCTTTATTATAAGTATCACTACCACTACGTTTATTTATGCTGAGAAAAACACACTAAACCTATTTTTCAAAGGATGGAGCGGTCAGAAAAGCACGTGCTCTTGTACGGCAGTATCACGGGTCGTACTGGTCAGAGTTAGGTTAGGTCAGAGTTAGGTTAGGTCAGAGTTAGGTTAGGTCAGAGTTAGGTTAGGTCAGAGTTAGGTTAGGTCAGAGTTAGGTTAGGTCAG
>PKRV01001247.1:0-10652 GCA_003709505.1 Hyphantria cunea
CTACCATCGATAACATTTTTCACTAATTTCAGACATTTTATGGAAGACCAAAACAAGTGCTTTATCTGCCACACTCATGTATATTGTAAATACGATTTTGCATGCATTACGATTGTTAAGCAAACAATTGTCGTACGCCCGCACAAAACGCATGCTTAGAATTCTCAATGCTAGATATTATTGATTGTTTGATTAACAAAAGAACACACATTCCAATACAGTATTTAATGGAGTCGTAAGCTTAAAAAATAATAGGCTACTTAAATGAGTTAAGTATAAGGATCACACACTTCATCAATAGGCTTTAGTCCACTGTTAAACATAAGTCCTCTTCTAATAAAGAATATTTTGATCTACTATACAGAGCTGGCAACACAGGGTACAGGGTTGGTATAGTTTGTGTCAAGTTTGGCGCTGGGAGGGGTCCGGATGGCGTAAGAAAGCGGTTCCCGGATCTCTTCCGTCTCAGGCGCAGAGTGGCACACCGTGGTGGTTTAGTGGGTAGTCTGGCGAGTCAGTCAGGAGTCCCACACGAAGTGAACCCCCTGTCCCCGCGGGGGGGGAGCGAAGTGCGTAAAGGCATTCCACCAAGTCAAAAAAAAAAAAGTTTGTGTCAAGTTATCCGTTTCTTACCAGTGCTTTAGCCCTACGTAATTTTGTAGTCGGCTCTAATCATACTTGATGTTATTGTAACGGGTCGAACACATTATATTTTAGCTTCAATAAGTTCCAGCTGACTTCCAAAACATTAGTGTTTTTTATTTATTTTAGGGTATTATTTTTATTTCATATCATTATTAATTAAGTGTGTAATATTTTTGTCATACACGTAATAACATTTCTTTTTCTCATACTTAAATACCCTGCACCAGCTTAGAATGAAATCTGTCCATCCAAAGGTTGCCTGGAAGAAATTGCTATGAGCAATAAGGCCGCCCTTGGTACATCACATTTTCTTTTTTGTTAATTTTTAGGATTGTATATTGTTTGTAAAGCTTGATTACAAATAAAGTATTATCTATCTATCTATCTAGTTAAAATATACAAATTCTCGTATTTCACATCAAGATCATTAACGTTTAGCGAACTGTCATTACCATTATTTTTCTTTTCTTACCATTAATTCTCTGGCTGATGTAAAACATAAGCAGAATCCAAGAGTGGTGGTCACCATACTTATTGCGAATGCAGACAATGCAACAATGCATCATGATGCCCAATACTATGTCGGCCTAGTGATGCTCCTGCATCTTTGGGTACCTTTTCTGTCGATATATTATAAATTCAAATCTATGTATTTTGTTACTCCGATATATGATAAAATTTGCATATATATCGCTAGGAGTACAGTACATAATATTTGACATTCACAAATGGGATTTAGTAAATTTTGTACAAAGGATCGAAAAATGACTTTTCAAATTCTAAATAGTTTTATTCGTTAGCAAATATTCATCAAAAATCCATAAAGTTCCACTGCTGGACTCGGGTCTCCTCCCAGGAGAGGGTTAAGGCCATACGTCCCCACGGTGGCCAATTGCGTATTGGGGACTGGCAAGACAACGTCGTGGCTACGTAATCTTGCCGTTGGATGTTTTAAGCCGCCCTAAGGCCTCCAGTTAAGCTTCACGACTGTTATCCTATGATAATAACCGGGACCGACAGCTTAACGTGACCTCCGAATCACAAAGACGCTCATGGTAACATACCACCAGCGTTCACCCATCCAGGTACTGACCACGCCGTCGTTGCATACCTTCGGTAATTGTTTCTAATCACCCACTGCCACTGGGCTATGAGCGCCTCTTAGCAAATATACAATGAGGTACAATAGAAGTTGGACCCTCCTTTAAAGCAAAGAGTGTCTATTAGTTTTACAAAAAATGTGGGAATTGTAACAAGAAAAAGCTATATAAAAGTAATAATATGATATAGAAGCATCTCAGACCACCAAAGTGTGGGTCACCATGCTGTATTGTGGACATTACTTATTGTATGATAACTACCATTCCTGGATACTGCTGATGCTTTCCATCAAGTAGAGCAGAGTCACTTTGGCAGGTTTATAAATATAGAAAAAACAACATTTTAACAGATAATGAAATGTAGTGGAAACTGCTTCACCTTATTAACAGTCAAGTTAGTATTTTAAATAACTCTACAATTATATTCATGGTCGCAACGGAATTAAATGAAACATGCAATAAAACGAAATCTAATACACCCTGTACAAACACAATAGCTCGAACATCAAATAGTTAAAACATCGAAATACACGACACGACTAGTACAATGTACCTAACGGTTGGTCGAAGACAGCGCCATCGCTGTCGGGGTCGCAGGTTCACTTTCCAAGTGCTGTTAAAATTATCCGATATTACTGAGATGTACTGAGTAAAGTTATACAGACATTATCTTAACTATAGGTTTCCTATTTGATAAATTATCTTGATGAAGGTTCCAGAGCTATTTCAATAACCTCTTGTTAGTTTTAACAAGAGATTGCTTACTAAAGACAGTCTGAATTTACCAATTTTTTTTGCCAACTAATGCTTGTTATAAAACGGAAAAGTAAATGATTCTTCATATCAAAAAAGTATAGAATCAATCGTATTGAAAAAAAATTAAGATAATCGCCAGTTTTAATTTAAGAAAGGATAATGAAAACGTCAATAAGAATAGAAAGATAAATAAGTTATAAGTCAAGGATAAATCGTAAAACATTAAATGTTGTTATTTCTATAAACATACTCATCAATTTAAAATGTAATTACATTAATAGAATTCCATCATTAATACTGCAGAACAAATACACCCACCCGTTTACACATCATGTCAAGCCCACTGGTTTGTGCCAGGGCATTCAAAGAGAACCGTAAGGCCATAACCTTGTCGATATGTGTCTAAATAAGGCCTAGGCTTAATAGGCCTGGTTTCCCACACGGAAGACTCAAGGCCCGACTGTGAATAGGCCCAAATATAAGCAATTAAATCCATCTGATGGTGTATGCGTGCATACCGAACGTTTTAAAAGTCTTACTATTTATTCAGCCATTTATAGAGATAATCATTAGATACATTCTTCAAGAACTTTATATTTCAAATATTTTAAAACCAATATATGCGCTAATAGTATTTAGATATTTAAATAATTTAACCATTAACTTTAATATNTATCAAAAGTTATTTTTGTCATTGATGATTAATTATTAATGATCGAATTCAATTAAATTGTTTTGACTCACATCTGATAAAACACAGAAGCCTTACAAGAATATGATAATACAATATGAATCTTAGACCTTATTAATAAATAAACTAATTACAGGGCACCTCTGTCTGGCAGTCTTTTACGTTTTTACAGCAAATCAATGCACCGATTTCAATTAAATTTAGTATGGAGATACTTTGATTCTTGGAGAAAAAGATAGGCAACTCTGAACCGCGATAACTTACATACATGCAAGCGGAGCCGCTGTCAAATGCTAGTACTTCCATATAAGGTTAAGGTAACATTCCTTATTTGCAGGTTTCTTCAGAGACATCGTAATTGGTAGATAGATCGTAGTATATTTCTACATACCAACCGCTTATCTGTCAATATCATCCTAATTAAAATTCGTAGATTTAAAATTCGAATTACCATCAATACTAAAAAAACTACTTTTTCTTCTTCTTTTGATGATATGGCAATCAGCCGGATCAGCTATTTCTGCCAATGTCAAGTATTTCAAGTCTTCAATTCTAAGTCTTCGAGTCTTCAAGTCTTCGTCGTGATGGAGTTAATGATAAAAATTATAAAAAATGTGGATGACATGAAATGGGGACCGTCTTTCGAAAAAACAAAAAACGATCTCCAAAAAAAATACTTTTTTATTTTCAATCTCAAAGCTGTTATTTGAGATTTGCAGCCAATATTCTATCAAACTAAAGTCAAAGTGGGTTCACAGATCAGATGGGCCGAGTATGCACATTTCTCGGGCGCGACCTGACCTGTACGGTACTCTAATGGGACGTTGCTCCCGTGCCGGCCAAACAACGGGTTGGATAGGTAAACTTATATTATGCAAAGGAATTTTATCTACATTTTTTTAATTACATTTCATATTATTTATACGCTCGGAGAGAGATTAAAAATATGGAATGTAACCACCCTATTCATCGCATCCATATATAGTTGGTGTTTCACGGGCAAACTGCAGGAGAAATCCAAGGACGCGCCGACGCTGCCCTCGGACATGTTTGCTAGTGGGGAGTCGATAACAAATTGACTTTTGCGCCTCACAAAACCATGGCGATGACTTTGATTAATAAGTTAAAATACGACTGAGCATGGGGTCGTAATGACCAAGGAAATCAAAGTACTGGGTGTCGTATTGGCCAGCCCCTAACTTTAACAGTCGTGTTACTAACGTCTGCAAAGGCAGTCGGGGTATATAGCAATTATCTAAGGCAGCAAGGGTATAGTGTTGAGGATTGTATCCAGAGGTTATCCGAATGATTCACGTGGCTACCTTAGAGCCTATTATTATACTACTGTACGGAGCCAGCGCCTGGGCACCGTGGGTGGCGTGAAAACCGACCAAGAAAGGACAATGGGACTGCAACGAAAAGGAGAACTTGTCACAAAGGATATACTTACCCGTCTGGCGAATGTGATATTATAATACGTTAAAACCGCCTTTCTAAAAGACCATACCCAGCAGTAAACTAAGCTGTTGGTATTTTATTTTACACTTCATTTTATTTAATTTCGGCCAGAATTAAGTGTTGCTTTGGAGTCAAGCTTAAACTAATATATAGACACTATTGATGTTGCAATAAATTTCTCTATTTCAGTATTACAGCTACTGTAATATTGATGTTACCTATTTTAAACGAATCAAATAACTTTAAATGATTAAGCAATTTACGAAATTAAATATGCATAGATATAATGTAACTCAATAATGAAATAAAATAAATCGATTTACAATATAATTAATATAACCTTACACGAACAAACAATTACGTATATTTGAATGTACATTTGATCTAAATATTAATGGCATTTCCTGATAAATCGATGATACGATTTCAATCAAATTAAAATAATAACAAAGTACCTTTTTGAGAACTTCGATTCAGTTTTTTTGCCTATCATTGGTAATATAAGTATATTGTTTGGCGGCGTTTTTCAAGTTCTTCTCAAGGACAATCCTTGTAACTTGTAACATAAGTGCTCAAGTTGTGTCAATCAAATTTGATGTTTCTAAATTTATATGATATACACACGCCTATAGCATAAGCAGAGGCGCATAAATAATCATATTTTGAAAACCACGTTATAATTTGAACTCATATTGTAATAGATACGGTACGTCTTACGTCAACGGTAAGTAAAGGGAAGATTTAAAGAAAGAAAAAGAGAAACTGTGTCCAACTATTAATACTAACCTTACCACTAAGTTAATGTACCACCTTTCTTTTATTGTTGTGTTTGTCAGATGTGTTGTCACTATAAACGTTCATTTTTTTACACACTAACATAAACCTGTCAATCACATTCGACTACACGGTTGGCCTGGTGGTTTCAGTGGTCGCCACACCGCTTCCTACCGCGCCAAGTGTTGTGGGTTCAAATCCTACATGGGACAACACTTTGTGATCCATAAATTGTTGTTCTGAGTCTGGGTGTACTTTGTGTCCGTTTCATGTATGTTTGTAAAGATCCCCGCGACACAGGAATTTATATTCCTAATGCGGGAGTTGTCTTTTTAAAATAATTGTCTTTTTTAAAATGATAAAAAATGACTTTGGCAGACATATAAGTGCTCCAACTACGAAACTATTCTACTCCACTTCTCTCAGAAAAGTTATGTAATAATAATATCAAAATGTATTGTGATACTAAAATATGAAATAACTTTTCTGTGGCAAGTTGTAATCGTAAGTAATGATTACAAAAGCAACCTGATTACTTGATTTATTGAAGTCGTTTCATTTGTAAAGCGACTTTATCCTAAAGCTTTGGTTAATTAATGTATGCACGTAACAAGAACAATAGAATAATAGTTTATGATTTAAGTGATCGAAAAGAGCCCGAAGTTTTGTGACGTAATTGTAAAGTACTAGGAGAGAATAATTGTATGGTATTAAGTAACTCGGTAGCTAATGAGGTAACTTTAGTTTTTAAGGCTGTACGCATTAAGGCCTGGTATCAGTTACATCCTCTTGTTTGGTTGGAAACCAGTGCATTCACACCTGATTTTCAGTCAATTCTATAAAGAATTTACACCATATTCTATTTTATAAACTTAATTCGAATCAGTGTAATTAAAAAACAGTTTTACACAAACACTGCTGTGTTTACATTGTGAAAAACTAAAATCGAGCCGCCACGAAACGAATGGCGACGTAAAATATGGACATAATTTAGTAAATTTAAAAACGTATAAGAAGATAGCTTATAAAAGGGAATTATAAAGATGAAAATTAAAAATATAAAATTCACAATGGCTATTCGTTACCATTAGGCATTTTCACGGATTCAGTTCATTACAAATACTATCTAATATCGTGACGATCCCTAGTATACCACTAAAAACCTGCAAAGTTATACCCTAGAATATTACTATATATTTTATTATTTGAAACTATTTAACATTCATATAACATTTAAAAAAATACAAAAATAGACTCACCATCGTAAGAATCCGGAATGTACAGCGGCTTTCCGACCAATTTGCCCTTCTTTCCAGACAATGGCACCGCCTCCACTCTCCTGTGCGCCTCCAGCACCCTGTACAAAAGCACTGGCCTATCCTCCCCCTCAAACTTGACCACTCGCGGCAAAGAAAACTTATCCACGAATTCTTTTAATGTCATCACTTCACTACCATCGTCTTCTGGTTCTACAGAACCGTTTCTTCTCCCTAACAAGAAATTGTCCGCCCATTCCGGCGCATTTGGTCTCCGTTCCAGATAATCTGGACGTCTTTCACTGCTCCTCGGCTTATACCTTGGAGGCCTGTCCCTTCTTACTAAGGCTTCATTAGCTTCAGCTAACCACCTAGTGACTAGCCTTTCTCTTTCTACATCTAAGTAGCGAGGTTTGGAAGCGTCGCAGGCGAACCTGGCGGCGTCAAAACAGTACTGGGGCGGTGGTGGACGGATCCGAGGAGGGAAGAAACGGGGTGGGACGTAGGGTGGATGTGGGGCATAGGCCGGCGGCGTCCTCGGCCCGGAGCCCTCGACTGACGCCGTTCTATACATTCTGTCAGGCCATTGATATTGCTCCCTCCACCTGTAACAAAATTGAGATTGTAATGAGTATTTAGTAAGACAAAACGAAGAAATTGACAATGTTATCATTTCAGAAGAAATTATAGGTACTTTTGTATGTCAGAAAATATTTATAGCTATGTATGAGATGGATTAACCGATTTGCTAAGTAAATCAATTCTCAAAGGGTTCTAAATTTTCTCTAATATTGATCAAAACCTTTTTGTTTTTATTCTGTGTTTGGTATTCTTGTAATGACTCTTGCTCTTTAATTCTCACACTTAATTGGTATATTAGCATTCCGACGTAATCTACCTGCGTTAAATTATCACAAAAGTCTGTATAGTGACGTTAATATCGCTCTTAACTTTCCTCAAAATTGAGAAATGTAAAAAAAACAAACAAAAAAATCGATTGATACTTCCATAATTTATCGTGGTCATTCACCAAACAAAAATACATTTATTACACTACTAGATCGGTATCTAGTAATGCCTACCTACCTAATAATAAAAACCGGATAAATCAACAAATCACTGAACATATAAGGAATACTACTAAGCAACCTTTTTTTACCAAAACAAGTTATATTAAATCAAGTCAAAGACATGCCACAACCTGTTCATAAGCAACCAATTAATCACTAAATACTTTCTTACGAGCAACAGTAGCCATCATTAGTGACGCAACAGTCTCAGATCTAACGAGCCGCAAATATTAGCAAATACTTACAAATATTTGAACTTAGACCTGATACTAACGCATATANAGCATATATTCTGTTACATAAGTATATAATAGCTTGCTTGCGTCATCAAACTGTCTTACTTACCTGGACTATTATATAGGAATGAGACTAGATATCCTGTTGGTAATCATTGCGTGATTTAGTTGTAACTATATTGAGGATAACTTTGTAATTAAAATCAAACTTTTTTGAGAGAGCCACGCTTCTCCATGCATAGGCCGACTCGACCGGACTAATACCACAGCCGCACAGAAAACCGGTGTAAAACAGAGCTTGCGCTGTGTTTCACCGAGTAAGTGAGGATACCGGAGACCCATATCCCAACCCCTCCTCCCATCCCCCAAAGACCGGCAACGTACTTGTGACATCTCTGGTGGCGCTTGACATGAAGCGATAAGTCTGCTCGTTTGTCCTCTATTCCATAAAAAAATCTAACGTCGTCCACTGCAGACCGAAGGTGTCCTAAAAGGAACGCCATCTATCCCGGTCTTGGGTATTTCATTATTTATTACCTCGTATTTTTTCGTATTTTTGTTTGACAATTTCGTTATACAAAATCTATAATTTTATCAAAAGTTCTTATGTAATAATATTACAGTTTTTAATTTAAATTTTGATTTATGATTATGCGGCTTAGGTATGGTTTTTTTGTCAGAGAGTTAGTATTTTTATGGAACATGGATAATTAGAAAGTTTAGTAGGTTTTCGCATGAATGGGATTAGAAAAGAAACATGTTAGGCATTATGCATAAGTGTAATATTATTACTTGATGACAAGAAAATAATCGTTAACTTTAATCTCCTAAGAAAAAATTACCAAGTTACAAAATATAACTAAATAAGAACGAATATCTACAGAGTATACCTTCATGTACAATGCCGTAACCTTGCTTTAATTGCCTTTTCCAGCAAAGGTCAAAAATCGCATAACCACTACAGTAGCATACGACTTTCCAGCCCGATCTATGAAACATTGTGTGAACAAAATACTCCTTCACTAAGTATATTCCCGCAGTTTTTCTTCTTACTCAACAATTTTCCTATAGTGTTAATTATTGCAAAATATCCGCTGCAGTGGCCAACAACGTACAATTTTCTAAGCAATCTCCATATAAAGCTGTTTCCCATCGGTAACTAGGCAGGACAAACGTATATAAATGATGTTCACACAAAGATAGCCGTCAATTCTAGAAACTTCAATTTACTCTGTAGTAACTTACACATACAATGAAACAAAAATATATTTAAGAAGATACATTGATTAAGGAAGCAACGACTAATCCTAAATCGCGGAAGGGAAGAAGAGGGGAGAAGCAAAGAACTTTATGCGTTGTAAGTGTTAATAGGTGATGGTGTTCACGTGCCATCAGCTTGGCTTCTCTGCCGTAAAAAGCACGTTCTCTTTATTAATTATGTTAAACAAAACTGTAGGTAACATAAAAAGTTTTCAACGACTACGTGCAGAGTTTTATCGTAGTCGTTTGGCCCGTCTATCGTTCTGTAATCGCTAATACAAACGACAACGATAAGATCCTATTAATTCCTTCAAAATTACACGCACAGCAATTGCACTATCCAAGTTCTTTAATGCAGTGTTTATTGATTTAATTCTTTTGTTAGATACACAGATATGTTTTTATGTAGGCTCATTTACTGTGGGACTTTCACATTTTTATTGCTAAATAATATATTCACAGACCTGTACTTTTGTATTCTAAGATCTGAATAATAATAATTGTACTTATAGGCAATTGATGTTCCATGGGAATTTTTTTAGATTACTGGTTTTTTTTTCTTTTGAATTTTTGGTTGAGTCTCTGGAATCTTGGGATTTTTAGTAAATTAATATACGTATTTGCATAGTTAGCTTTGAATGCACAGTTGGCCTAATGGTTGAAGCCGTCGCCACGCCGTTTTCTGCTGCGCCAAGTGTTGTATGTTCGAATCTCATATGACACAATACTGTGTGTGATTCACGAATGTTTGTTCCGAACTGGCTGTTTCTTGTGTCCATTTCATGTATGTGTGTAAAGTAAAAGATAAAAAAATGTTTTTTTAAAGTTGTAACGTTGATATTTGTCCTTTTTTTAACTTCAGTTGAAGTAGTTCTTTTTTGGATAAAATAGTACTAAAAACGACATTGATACCAACGATAATCGGTCTAATGCTAATGACTAACATTTTTTCAACAAACTTTAAGGTACAAATCTCAATCAAATGCTTCTATTTAAAGCAAATAGACACATTTAAAAAAATAAGTCGATGTCCCCACTAATCAAAATTCGATGAACACTCCAAACACCTGCTCGCGTGATAATCGACACCCACATAAAAATATGAATTTTAATACTACACTTATAAGGTTTAATATTCCTGACTACACAGTAGTATGACAAGTCAAGTTTATGTATAAAACCAACTTATAAATACACCTGTCAAATTCAATTTTACTTGAGTATTCGACCATAACCCTTTATGATAATGATATGATAAGTTGTACAACTGGTTTGTCAACTGCACAAACAAGTTGGCTGTTCCGTATCGTCAGTTTTTTTAACGATTGCTCTATTTTTTTTATAAATCTTCGAGTAACAATAGACTTTTTGTGGTGTATAAAAGTAATTAATTTTAGATCAGATAT
>PKRV01001248.1:0-128765 GCA_003709505.1 Hyphantria cunea
AAAAAAAAAAAAAAAAAAAAAAAAAAAAAAAAAAAAAAAAAAAAAAAGATGTAAATTGTATTTTATAAAGGACAAAGAACACTGCTAAAACTGTACAGTCGAACCCAAACAAAAAAAATGTTATGAACTCTTAAATACTTTATAACGACTGTACGCTGTAAAGCCAAGCCGTGGTGATGTTCAGACAGAAAACTTGTAACAATAGGCAATAGACAATGAAAATGAACATTGACACCAACAGATATTTTGTCCATTAGGCAGATTAGAGTCGTCACTATGGCGAGCTATTATTCACAAATATACAAATAAAAAATTAAATTTAAATTGTACGTGAAATTGTTTGTAGACATTTTTGGTAATAATTGTTATATTTTATGCAATCTGTATTCTACTTAACAAACCTTAAGTAATTTTGTTGTTGCCTTTCATATTGTGTGCTTGCTGATTTAATTTTAAATGATTAGTGATCAAAGCTTTATGTGTAAACATATGTTACCCAGTAAGTGTATTGTAATTATTATGAGGAAATAAAGATCTTAAACCAAAAATACTTGAGTTGTCTTTATAAAAGAAAAAAAAGAATTATTTATGATAAGCTTATTGTACTTTACGAACACTTTCCATACAAAAAAACAATAGGACTGAGTCGGAGTCACCACGTCTACAAACGAATGAACAATATATCCAAAAACCCTAAAACAGCATGTAAAGTTTTGTAAGACAATTATATTGAAACTACACGTTGTATACAAACCGATATTTGTTCTCAACAAAGAATGTTGTTCTTGTGAACAGCCAGAACACCAGGCGTGTGAACAGTAATCAAATACAGCCCTTCTCTTTCTCACAATACGGCCACCATGGAGAAAATATACTGCAACCCTTCATAGCTTAATATATTTAGGTTTGATATTAGGTCTATAATAACGCTACAAGACAATTAGAATACATTAGTCTGTAGTGTGTCTATCCCTCTTACATTTGCTTTTGAATCCTTTTGTTAGCTTTCTCAAGAATAAGATTTAACATTAATTTCATTAAAATGTTTGTTTGTATATAAATATATAATGCAAATTAAATTAAAATCATCTGCGACGGAGGATATAATATGGCGGTGCGCTCGGGCAGTGCAATAGTAAACGAGAACAAATCAACGAGAGTTCCAAGCTGTTTAAATAGTAATATTATTAGTGAACTGCGTTAGTGCTATAAGCTGTGTACCTAGGGTACCTGTTTACTGTTGTAGTGACGAGAGACTGTTTCAGACTAGTTACGGGACTTTAATAGTAGCATGATTTAAGGGGGTGTAGTATATATATAACTGTGGGAGAGCCACACTTCCGTTTTCATGGGCCGGCTTGATAGGAGTGATACCTAGGCCTCACAGAAAACCGGTGTGAAACAGCGCCTGCGCTGTGTTTCACCGAGTAAGTAAGGATACCGGACGCCCATAATCCAACCCTCCCCCTCATCCCCCTTCCCGTCCCGAGGCCGGCAACGCTCTTGTGACGCCTCTGTTGTTGCAGGTGTCCATTAGCGGCGGTAATCGCTTACCATCAAGCGATACGTCTGCTCGTTTGCCACATATTACACAAAAAAGGTAGTCTTGATTCTATCCTACAACATTTCAATCATATTACTCATCATAAATTCTTACCCCAACGGTTATCGGTTCTATATAAATAACGCTATTGAATGTTAATTAATTGTGAATACTCATTGATAATAATTATGGTTACAGCAATTATATATGTGAAGTTAACAGTGATTCTGTCAAGTTTTCTCCTGTAATCTGATCTTGGTAGTAGTACACTTTATTGTCATTAATATATATAGATAAGTAATTACCTCCAAGCCAACACGTTACCTGAACTAGCTCAAATTTTAGAAAGTAAAACACAGAACTCAACCCTCATAAAAATTTTTTTTACGTTTCATTGTACTAAAGCTAGGCCTTGCTATTATTTCAATAAATAAACAATGGGAAAGGTAGTTTGCATAGAAAACTAAAATAGATATTTTTTTACCTGTTAAGTCCGAACCAGGATGGGCTACACAGTCTTCTGAAGGCATTCCAAGAGTTCAGTCGTGCTTTGCCAGTAAAAAAAGTGTTCAAAATGGAAAATTTACCGGTTTGCAGGATTTGTCAGACGCTAGGAGTCGACCTGCAGTCCATAAGTGACACTCCTCTGCCCAGCATATACCAGAAATTGACTTCCAAGCCGGTAAGTGATCTTAAGTTTTAAAAGACTTGTAGTTTAAGCCACGGCCTGCTGCGGTGCGTTCACGAACGGTGGCGCTGCGTCTACCGTGCGTCGTCGGCACAGCTAACGCTCGGCAACAGGACCGCAACCTCAGAAACACCACGTGTGGCCTTCCTTGCAGAATAATGTGTTGTAAGATGTCAAAGTTAATTTAATCGAAATATCATTAATTTACTTGCTTAAAATGGATAAAATATACGTGTAATAGCTAGTTCTAAGTGAAATACGTCCGGCTACAAGCAATTTCAAAACGACAAATTATGTAGTTGAGTCGCTGATTATTTCAAGTCAATTATCAATTCAATACAGCCAATGTACAACAGTCAAATAGTTCGTGGGTGTTTTCATATATATGTGAAAACACCCACCACACCCATTTTCATATATATATATACTTTTTTATACTGAACCGAGTAAAGCTTGTTCATCGTGGTACTACTTTGTGAATCACCAAAATTACAAGTAAATTAAACCTTAGATGATTCTCCATTACTGGTTTTTCAACAAGAGCTCTAACGGTGGTATTTTTCTTCAAAATTATTTTTTAATTTATTGTTCCTGGTTGTTAAAGTTATGTACAATAAGCGCATTTTGGAATTCACAGTAATTATTGTATTAAAATTAATGGTCGAATGTCTATGCAAAAATATTAGATACAAAATTGATTAACATTGACAATATACATAGATGCTTTTTAAACGACTCAAAAAAGGCGGCGTTTATCAATTCAACTGTATTATTTTATGTGTGCTACCTCGGAACAGATTTTGATGATACTTTTTATTTGAAAGTTGGTGCTTCCCGTGTGATTCTATTTCAATTTGGTCCAATTCTTGAAGTTCCTTTTTTATACATAAAATTTTGTGTTATGATTTCCAAAACAATAATTTTGACAAATAAAACGAATTTGTACTCTCGATTGTCGTCACTTAATGGAACTTGATACAAAACATTCTATAATTAAAACGGCCATTATAAGTGCAATCATCAACATCTCATAATGACCCACTGCTGGGCTCAGGTCTCCTCTCAGGAGAGGGTTAAGGCCATACGTCCCCACGCTGGTCAAGTGCGGGTTGGGGCTGGCAAGACTACGTTCTGGGAGGGGTCCGGATGGCGTAAGAAAGCGGTTCCCTGATCCCTCCCGTCTCAGGCGCAGAGTGGCACACCGTGTGGTTTTAAGTCGGTTCGATTCCGACACACCGCCCCGCCGCAAACCCCGGTGGGGTGAAGGCCCGAGGGGGATTCCAAACGTAAAAAAATGGCAAGACTACGTTATGGCTACGTATCTTGCCGTTGGATGTTTTTAAGCCGCCCGAAGGCCTCCAACTAAGCTTCACGAGTGTTATCGTATGATAACAAGAGGGACCGACTGTTTAATGTGACCTCCGAATCGCGGAGACGCTCATGGTAACATGCCACTAGCGGTCACCCATCCAGGTACTGACCGCGCCGTCGTTGCTTACTTGTTTCTAAGCACCGAATGCAACTGGGCTATGAGCGCCTATAGGTGTGAGCATTAATAAATAGTGAAATAATTACAAGAGATTTCAATTCTACAAATAAAATGAGAATACTAACTATTTAATGGTCAACTAATTTGGCAACTATAAAGATTATATATTTATTTAACAGCTCGGGGCTAGGGCAGACGTGGTGTGTTCTGCCTGCCGCGGAGATCTGCAGCACTGCCTCGATGTCTTACAGCGCTGTGTACTCAGTGAAGATCATTTCACAGAGATAATAAATAATAACGAGGTGAGTGAGAAGAATGCAAAACCACTTATTTTATTATTTTACGATCAAAACAAATAAATAAAATTGGAGTATCTGTTTGTAATATGCATATGTATACACTGTATATTTACGAAAATGTTTTTCAACTTTTCTATCTCTGTCTGTTTGTTCCGGCTAATCTCTTGAATGGCTGGACCTATTTGAGGAGACTTTCACTAGCAGATAGATGACGATATACGGCATAGCTTAGGATTCTTTTTTTAGATTAGCTTCGCCCCGCAGCGTTATTCGCAGTTACAGCAATAACAGTAGCAACAGCAGCGGGGCTCAGCCAGTCTATACTAATATAAAGCTAAAGAGTTTGTTTGGTTGAATGTGCTAAACTCAGGAAGTATTGAAAGTCCGATTTAAAAAGAGTTATTCTTCTTTAAAAGATACACAAAAAGTCCTCAATAGAAAATATGCAACGGGAAGCGCAGAAGTGCTCAGCGCCAGCTATTAATTACCTTAAAGAACTGCGATGCATCGCCGTCAGTCCTATATGTACA
The DNA here is from genome assembly GCA_003709505.1 of Hyphantria cunea. NCBI lineage: Eukaryota > Metazoa > Arthropoda > Insecta > Lepidoptera > Erebidae > Hyphantria > Hyphantria cunea. The sequence goes on from PKRV01001248.1 coordinate 4,550, forward strand.
CCCAACTAGATGACAACTGGATCAGCAACTTGTTTCTAATTTTATATTATTGTTATCTGGTAGAAGGCGAGGTGACAGTAATGGTTTGTGATTTGCCTAAAATGTTTTTTTTTAATTATTATTATTATTTTTCATTCATTATATCGAAAGTGTAGATATTGTATATATTTATGAATTTATTTGACTGTATTAATGTGTAATACTAAATCTTTTATTGTTATTATTTATCTTAATTGAATGATTTCCTTTATTTATTGATTTTTTCACACCAAACTACCCAAGAATTCAAATTTCTACAGTCAATTTGTCCATCCAAAGGTTACCTGGAAGAAATTGCTTTTTAGCGATAAGACCGCCATTTGTACGTGGTCGTTAATATGTTATGCTCCTGAATGTAAACTGTTTTAACTGGTGTACAATATAGTTTATTCTATTCTATTCTATATTGATGTAGATCTAAGTAGGTGTAGCTGTAGGTATTTTTTTCATATTTCAAGATTTATTTTCTGTTGTCTATGAATAAGTTTGACCACCTTATATAGCAATATTATATTATATGTTATACGGCAATTAGCTATTCAGAAACACGTTGCATTGAAAGCCTGATAATATTCGCGAGGGCAGCATATTAGTCTTTTTTATGGTATAGGGGCAAACGAGCAGACGTATCGCCTGATGGTAAGCGATTACCGCCGCAAATGCAACACCAGAGGCGTCACAAGTGCGTTGCCGGTTTTTAGGGGATGGGGATGGGGAGTGGTTGGTGTATGGGCCTCTGGTAGCTTTAAATACTCGGTAAAACACAGCGCAAGCACTGTCTCCTCCTCTCCTAACTCCTGTCGATCCGGCTTATGCATGCCGAAGCGTGGCTCTCCCACGGTAATATGTTCAATTCCTCCATCAATTATGGTGAGTTTCTCTATTATTTCAACTTCCCGAAGCGAGGTAACTTATACCATTTAAAATTACTTCACAGTACAACGTGGTCGCCAACAGTCAGAAGATGGAGCTGTGCCGCGTTTGTTTGCGGAAAGATAACCTTATAAGATGTGAATTAACTTCCGACCAACAAACAATGTACATAATCTTCACTGAGAAACCGGTAAGTAATCCTTATCTAAATACGTGGCATCTTCCAAGTTTACCGCAAATATATTTGGTGGCACAAAATGGCGTCTGGTACGAAACTCTATCATTCCTTACCTTACTACTTACAACTCACTTCCTCAATTTTAGTTTTATATATAGTGATTGTATTTAGCTGAACAGTCAACAACGATGAAATTACAAATCTCGTTTCTGTTCAACAGTTCGAGACCCTTGACGCGAGACCAAACAAAATATGCGGCCACTGCAACATGCGGCTTTGGATCTCCTGCAAGATTTGGGATCGCTGCATCAACCACGAGGCAACCTACAACAGGGAGGTGAGTACGCGATTTTTAAAAGTTAGTAACTACATATTAGCGTGACATATTTTAATAGTTTTAGTATTTCAACTTTAAATGGAAAGAGTCACCAAGTATATCTATCTTGGCCAAGAAATCAAACTTGGAAAAGACAACCAAGAAACAGAGATTAACAGAAGGGTGCGTCTTGGATGGGCTGCTTTTGCAAAACTGGACTTTGCTTTTCGAATGAATCTCACCAGCAGACAAAAAGCACGTATATACAACCGTTCTTACCTACGGAGCCGAAACTTGGGTCACTACAAAGGCTATACTTCAGAGACTTTTAGTCACCCAGAGGGCAATGGAACGTAAGCTGGTAGGAGTATCCTTACGAGGCCGTGAAACAAACAAATGGTTAAGAAAATGAAGCAAAATTGCAGATATACTAAAGCGTGTGGCTAAACTGAAATGGCAATGGGCAGGTCACGTACCCGTAAGTCTGGTTCGTGGTGCAAAGACCTCTTAGAATGGAGACCGTGGGGTTTTAAAAGACCAGTTGGCAGACCGCAAATGAGATGGAAAGATGACATTAGAAAGGTGGCGGGCCAAAAATTGGATACAAACTGCCCAAAATAGTAAGAAGTGCAGGGGGTTGAAGGAGGCCTACACCAAAATCCGGATCTCTTCCATCTCAGGCGTAGAGTGGTACACCGTGAGGTTTTAGTCGGTTCGATTCCGACACACCGCCCCGCCGCAAACCCCGGTGGGGTGAAGGCCCGAGGCTTTTTCCACACGTAAAAAATACAAAAAAACAAGGACTACACCAAAATGGTTGAAAAAGGCTTGAGATGATGACGATGAAATGGAATTTAAGGATAGAATAGAATGTATGTACAATTATTGGGTTGGGGTTGGGGAATTGGGTGTACTTTGTGTCCGTTTCATGTATGTTTGTAAAGATCCCCGCGACACAGGAATGTATATTCCTAATGCGGGAGTTGTCTTTAAAAAAAAAAAAAAAAAAGAATAAACTTTATTGTACACCAGTTAAAACAGTTTACATTCAGGAGCACAACATATTAACGACCATGGACAAATGGACTGTAGAAATTTGAATTCATAGGTAATTTGGTGTGAAAAAATAAATAATAAAGGAAATCATTCTATTGAGATTAATAATAATAATAAAAGATTTAGGATTACGCATTAATACGATCAAATAAATATATAAATATACCCAATATCAACACTTTCGATGTAAATGAATAAAAGAAAACGTTTTGAGCAAATCAGAACCTATGAAGATAGGTAATGTTCTTTGAGCATTTTGAGGAAATGGGCAAAGATTTGGCACGCCCTTTAGCCATTGGTAATTCATTCCACAGTTTAAGTATACCCTTTTAAAAATTAGTATTAGTGACGTAAAACATAGTCAGAATAATGGACTCAAGTTTTGTATGTACTTTATTTACTTTCAGCCCAACTAGAAGAAGTCGGTGTTCTACAGGGTCTCAACGACGTACACAATAAAATTGAGGATTCAGACGGTATATATATTTATTACGTATACATCGTATAGATGTACTCGAGAAAAACATACTTGGACAAGAGCGGGCCGAGCCCGGGGCCTCTCAGAATATTAGTGTTAAGCAGTTTGTTAGATGTTCGTCATTAAATTGAAGGTGTCAACTTACCAACAGATTACATATCTGCTTATTAAGAAAGCATACTATACAATCAACGATTATCTAAACGACAAACAGTCGTGGGCTTAAGGTGTCATTAGATATTTACACACAAATTTCTTTGTCTTATAATTATGGTAAATTATTAACAAATCATTGTCAGTTGAAAGTAATGCGTGACGATTATTAAGGTAATTTAATTAGTCGTGATTTTTATCAGTATCTCGACTATGGTTTGTCATGCTCAATAAAATGTCATTGCTTGCGGTGTCGTCGTGGGGCGGGTCGTTTCTTTCCCTCTGATATGGCGAGAGAGACAATGGCTGGTCCATGCGTCACACTCGTGAACGGGTGCTGCTTGGGGTGACAAGTCGGCCTAATCAGCGATGCTTAAGCCAATTATATTAATTTAGTTCGTTCAACTGCAACACTAGCCTTTTAATCTAGTCACGAATTATTTTTAACAGTAGATTTTGCAAATAAATGTAAGTAGATGTGCACCTTGAATGATTTCTATGTTTAAGTTCTGACCTTTAATGGTATCACTGAGTGTTTTCTGTTTTTTTTGTTAGTATGTTAGCTTTTGAAGCATTTTAATAAAACGAAATTCAGGTGGTAACAGCTTGCACACAGTTATTCATGTAATACTTACTAATATTATTGTACCTGGAGATCTGACATTTCAAAAGAGCGGCCACGAGTTTCTTTGTCAGTGTTCTTCTCATAAGGCCCTACGCATTTTGGAAACTGAAAGTTATGGATCGACACAGGCAGGCAGTGGATTTTGGTGTTTTCAACTAATTCACCTTGACAATAGAGTACACCTAGCCTCGGTTTGTTTCGATCTATGATTTTTATCAAGTAGCTTCAATTTAACTTAGTGTCTTAATTGAATAAATGGATTTGAATTTGAATTTGAATTTGCTTATTTGACGCCATTAAGTAGCCCATAATACAACATCATAAACGTTGTCTTTTATGTGTTTACTTATTTTATATATACTCATTAGCCAGCCAGGCATGACCACCTCGCCTGGTCGGAGGATCCTCCCTTTGTGTTGGAGGGACCCATTCCCCTACACATCCAACGGCAAGATAACGTAGCCACAACGTAGTCGTGGGGACGTTGGCCTTAAACCTCTCCAGAGAGAAGATCCGATCCATAATACAAGCTCCGCTTAGTTTGGGACTAGATGGCGTTGTGTGTTAGATGTCCAAAAATATTTTTAAAAAAATGTCTTGGTCACGAACCTCCCCGGGCTCATAACCAAGGAGTAGTCGGTAAGATATGCTTGTCGTGATCAATGGATAGATGACCACTAAGCCAATCACCAAGACTTCAGAAATCATATGACTTTATCATCTTGCTAGACTGCAATAGGCTTCATGACAGTAACCAAGAACCACTAAAATTATCTATTTATCTGATGAAATGGGGTTCATAGAGTATATAAATCGTATTTATTTTCATATTTAGAGTGAGGTTAGTAGTTATTTAAAAAAATAAAACTACAAAATATAGCAATGTGCCTTCGATTTAATATAAATAAAATAATCGATTTTATTAATAAATTAATCAATATTCAATAGTAATCAATATTAAATTTTTAAAGTTTGCCATCAGGCAGATTAGAGTCGTTGCTTCGGCAGGCTCATATTTAAACAATACTGCTTAAGCGCTCGCACTGCGCAGCCTCGCCAACGCTCCTTATTTTGTGCGGAACAGGACGACGGCTGCCACGAGATCTCATCTCTGTGGCAACCCCTCCCAGACAATCTTCGATACTCACTGGACCATGCCAAACATCTGACCTTTTGCTAGCTGACGGGTGGTTCTCAGGGTCTATACCCCCAGGAGTTCGACCTCGTTAAGCACAGGTCACAACACTCGATACGTCCCGGGCGTCCCGGGGTCAGTTACCTTGTGGGGCCTACCCACAAAGAAACGACCCAGCTACATCCCCCCATTGAACCGAATTTCCAACGGGCTTACCTGGACCCAACCCAGTGACCCGACTGTAGTTGCAGGCGGCGCGGATCACTACTTGAACAGGCATTAGAACTGGAAAAGTTACCCCGAGACCCTAGCTGGTGTCTACGAGAAGAACCTAAAGAGAGACTGCTTAACAATTTGAACACTTGCTATTTATATTGTCAATAATGTATTAAATTACAATCACAATTGTTTGTTATTACAAATTTTAAACAAAACAAATACTTTTTATTACCCGACTGTCATTTCATTTCTGTTAATAATTGACACATTTTATTGTAACTAGTCTTTATTAATTCATTATTATACTATTTCCGAATTATGATTAGTTGTATTTTTTAAGCTTGCCATACTTGCATTCATACTTTTTTTTAACACCAAAATGAGTTAAAGGACAACGGCAGTTTTGTATGGGAATTTTGTACCGCCTATCATTTCTCATGGTTGGAATATTCGTTATATTTAACAGGTTAATTATAACATCAAGTTATAGTTTTAATTACCAGATTTTTAAATGGCGGCATTCAAAAGATATTTCAGTTTTAAATTAAAAAAAAATCATTCATTTAGTCTTCTTCTTCTTCTTCTTTTTTAGAAATGGCAAACAGTGCCGATGTCGACAATTCTGCCAATGTCAAGTGGAATATTGTAATGAAGTTGCAATCTATGACAGCTAGCTGTCACAAATGGGTTGTCAAACGAGATAACCTACAAGACTACAGACAGCCAATACTTTACCTTCGTATTTTCGTGGACCTTTCTACTGTCAATGTTTCTAAAGAGAAGGAATGTTATGATGTCCTAATATACACTAAACGAAGATTTTTGGCTTACTATACCTGTGTACTATACAATATAATATTCTTTGGAATGGTGATAGCCTGTTATTTTTAGCATGTAAGGGAAATAAACCAATGTTTCAGTTTCAGTGCTCATTTATTGTAGACAAATGTATATACATGCATTATAAATAACAATGATTGGCAGTCTTATGTATATTATAAATATAAATCTCCAGTAGATAGCTAACTGGTGGAACATAAGCCTCTCTTAAGTTTTATTTCTATTTGTACTGCTTTTATTTAAATTCAATTCAATTCAAATTATTTATTTCGCACTTATTATACATCCATTTTTCGTTAGTTACAGAATGACTTAACTTGCGAAATAAAAAGCAAATAATGTTGTAGTATTTACGCAAAAGATGAAGTTTTCTAGTTGCAGTATTCATTTACTGTAGACAAATGTATAAACATTCATGTTACATACGTCAAAATAATATTATTTAAGAATAGAGCCCATCAAGATAATCCTTCATTCATGGATATCCACACATATCTTAGGAACCAGATAATGCTCATTACGTATGACCAGCAGCCTATGGCCCTTAAACCAACTATAGAATTACAGCAATAGCTTAATATTGCATCCCGACCATTAATATGATTATGTTTTAGGCGCTATTAAAAACAAAATATGTTGAAATGGACAAACAGTAACTGCCTAAAAAAAATTTTTAGGGAGCCTTATCTAGGAGATATCAAAGCCCCATCCATTTTTTATTTTAGTCAATTAGGTAGATTATTTCATTTAAGTAAATAATCTTTATATATTTAATTATATATCTATCGCAAGTTGTCTTACTATCACTTTTTATAATACTTAAAATACTTTGTCTTTGCAGATGTTGGTTGAGTTGATTAACACGAAGTAACAGATAATCAATTTCCTTTAATCCATTTCTGGACTGAAGATTGTATGAAGAAATTATTGAAATCTTTTTTTATAACACTTGCATTACATTAGCTCCGTTTGTGATGGTGCTTCATGGTCCACATACATATATAATATACCGTCTCAACACACATTATAAATTGCTTCAGCAAATACATTACTAAAAGTAAAAAATTAGGAAACAAAATAAATATTATCAGTTTTTGTGAAAAAATTAAAGGTATTATACGAATATGGTAGTTAGTAGCGCCATACAGGTTCCTATAAAAAAACTATATGACAGTGACGATCTGAGTGGTACGAACTTAGTCGAAATTAGTCGGAAACGAATTATTCCTACCCTCAATATAGTTATAATTAGTTTGTACCGTAAGGCGCTCATAGCCCAGTTGCACTCGGTGATTAGAAACAATCACCGAGGGTAAGCAACGAAGGCGCGGTCAGTACCTGGATGGGTGACCGCTAGTGGCTTGTTACCATGAGCGTCTCCGTGATTCGGAGGTCACGTTAAGCAGTCGGTCCCGGTTGTTATCATACGATAACAGTCGTGAAGCTTAGTTGGAGGCCTTCGGGCGGCTTAAAAACATCCAACGGCAAGATTTACGTAGCCACAACGTATTCTTGCCAGTCCAGTTGCCAGGCCTTAACCCTCTCCTGAGAGGAGACCCGAGCCCAGCAGTGGGACATTATGAGTTGTTGTTGTTGTTGTAGTTTGTACCGTCATATTGATCAAATAATTCGTAATTCAATCATTTATTCGATTATTTAGTGAAATCTATAATCTACAGATTGATAATGATCTGATATTGAGGATAGGAGTAATTCTTTTCCCGCGACTCACTCAGCCGCATTCCCGACGCTTCAGTCAGTAGTCTGTCGGTATTAGTAGCAAGCAATAGTCAGTAAAGAAGCCAAGTTACTATTGAGCCATCTGCCAGTGAAATTGGCGTCAAAATAGATCCAATAGTTTCAGAGATTACCCGAACAAGCGCACAGACGAACAAAAATGACAAAAAATGATTTTTATGTAAGTACCGTATTTACTTCAATAAGAATTTAACAAAAAGCTTTTAGCTTGAAATTACAAATAGATTTCTTAAGTTTACATTTTTGTATATATACATGCTTTATTTGGAAATTTTGAATATTAATTATTTTGGAATCGTTAGTAAACGTACATACTGTGGAGGAACGGGCCACATGTTCCTCCAACACAAAGGGAGGATCCTCCGACCAGGCGAGGTGATCATGCCTGGCGGGCCACTGCTCAACGGTTGATGTTGGGAAGTTGTATATATGTTAATTGGCGCGAGAAAATCTATTGCGCGATGCAGGATTAGTAGCTTCTTCGTGCACTACGTTACTCCGTAATTCAGAATATCTTTGGTGGATGGCGTTGTCATATATTTATGTTGACGCTGTATGTGGAAGTCGCCACAATATCTTAAAGTATTTTTAGGAAATTCCTTCTTCTTCTCGTTTAGGTAATTTCTTTAGCATTGTGTCAGCTTTATAAATCGACTGCCTTTTTTGTTATATTATCTAATATTGACGGTTGTTATTATATAATGAAAATAAGCAAATAATACTAATAATCAAAAGGTTCTAAATCAGTAGATTCCGAAGTATTAAGAGATCAAAACTAATATTTCAAATGTATAAGTCCGTTCGTTTTGATAGTATTGGTGCACTCGCACGCAAATATTAATTTATACAACGGCGTAAACTCACAACTCATATTTGTTGTGGGTGTACGCTGCATGCGGGCTCTTTGATTTTGTTACGCACGTGGGCCGGCCCCGCAATCAAGTTGACCGTATCTAAACGAATGGACTATACTAAATTTACGTATTTCTGAGCTAAGAATAAGAATAAAACAAGGACTTGAAATTAAGATTAATTTTTAGTTTTATTTTTTTCGTTTTTCTTGTATCCTGCAATCTGTCTCTGAAACATTGAGCTGGTATTAATAAGTTCAATGAATAGGGGTCATGTCTTGAGGAGCAGGTTATGTTATGATCTTAGTTCATAGATATTTTAAATTTGTGATCTCTAAATGATAAAAAAATGAAGCTATTATGTGACCCTAATAAAAGTGGGAAAATAAAAAAATGAAAGACCAAAATTATATTTATCAAAACACAAAACTGGTTCACAACTATCAACTTCTGATGCGTAGGTGTTATAATGCAATATTGACAAAGTCGATGCAGATTTTTATATTACATAAAGGTTTAATCTGACTCAATTTGAAACTAACGGTATAATACTTTCAATATATATAATATAATGTTTAAGATGAACAAACATATTAGTTTTACTTTCATGCATCAAGGTTTCATGTACCTTGACAAGAACATACTTGTTAAGTTGTAATCAAAAGAACCACTTGACTACAAAATTCATTTAACAATATTAATATTTTGAAATTGTGATTCTACCTTTATAAACTTTTAATCTTTCTTTATCAAAAAAAAGTCAAAAACTTTCATTGAAATGAGTACCAAAGTGAAAGTGGGTACTTATGTATAACATGGACACAACATACCTACTAAATATTAGTTCTACAAATTTAATAATACAAAAATAATGAACTAAATTAAAAAAATAAACAGTTACGCTGAAGAATATAGCAAAATCCTCATCTATTACAAAGAATAAATTATTACCAAAGGACCCGTCTCTGAGAGCAAGAGAATCACTCCGATAATACCATCAAGCCAAGAATTAATCTGTTAATCGATGGCATGCAATGGAAGTTGTATGTCTCGAAATATCAAAAATTATCAGTAAAAACCTATTTTGAAAATTCGTAACTCATAGATTAAGAAAGATAGAAAGTATATAAAATGTATTTCAGAACATTTGAGCATTTTTTTTCTGATCAGAACTATTCCAAAAACTCAGCTTACAAAGTTTTCGAGCTACAACATTTCCGCTTTTTGCCATATGCTCTGAGATCGTGTCTCCATGTGTCAATATTACCGCGACGAAGATATGACGAGTGCCAGAGTATGATTTAAACGTCACCGTATCGCTGTGCTACTATAGTTACCGGCAGTGGTGATGTGATCGCCACGCGCTTCCCTTTTTTGCACATTGCAAATTGCGCATTCGCAGCGTAGGCGCGTCAAAGCCACTATCAATGCTAACTGCATAATGCATATTACTGTATCCACAGTAAATGATTACATTTTAATTATAGTGACATTTGCCGTGAAATGAACTTATTCAGCAAAATTATTGCGCAACACTGTCCCGGAAAGGCGGCAATCCCGTTACGAGTCACGACGGTACGCTGACAGAAAAATCGCTCGTTCGTGGAGACTACACAACGATAGGAGCGCGAGGCAGTCGCGATTCTCTTGCCCGTAGACGAGAGTTTGGTAACTTTTGAGTGCGAATATGTAGCCTTAAAACATTGTTGAGTGCGTACGCGAATGTAACAATTTAAAAATCATTTTTTTCTGAAACATTTTTTATTACTGATGTGGTTTTTCAGGAGTGTGTAATTCTAATATGTCGCTTTAAATCACTATTATCAATAAAACATTTATTACATAAATGACATTGATATGATTTCTTACCAATGTGTCTATCAATATGTCGCTTTAAGTCACTTTTAATTCTAAAATATTTCTTACATGTATCACACTGAAATGGTTTCTCACCAGTGTGTACACGAACATGCCTGTCTAATTTACTACTTACATTAAAACTTTTTCCACATATTTTACACTGAAATGATTTCTTATGAGAGTGTGTGCGCATATGTGCATCTAGTTTATCACTTTGATTAAAATATTTCATACATACAGTACATTGATGTTGTTTCTCTTCAATGTGTATACGGGCATGCTTATTTAAAACACCTCTATGATAGAAACGTTTATTACATTTATCACACTCATATGGTTTCTCACCAGTGTGTTTACGAATATGTTCGTCTAAACTACCCTTTACGGAAAAACTTTTCTTACATATATGACACTGAAATGGTTTCTCACCAGAGTGTACACGAACATGGTCATCTAATTTATCACTTCGCCTAAAACATTTCCCACATATTTTGCACTGATATGGTTTCTCACCATTGTGTTTACCAATATGCACATCTAATTGATCACGTTGGTCGAAAGATTTATAACATTTATCACATCGGTATTGTTTCTCATCAATGTGTACACGAGCATGACTAATTAAATGAGCTCTTTGATGAAAACATTTATTACATTTGTCACACTGAAATGGTTTCTCGTCACTGTGTATGCGAATATGTCGCTTTAAATCACCATTTTGACTAAATTTTTTTTTACATGTAGCGCACTGATATTGTTTCTCATCAGTATGTGTAATAATATGTCGCCTTAAGCCAGTTTTATCTCCAAAACATTTACTACATAAATGACACTGATATGGTTTCACGCCAGTGTGTGTACGAAGATGCGTATCTAAATGACCTCTTTGTAGAAAACATTTTTTACATGTTTCACACTTAAATGTTTTCTCACCCGTGTGTGCAAGAGTGTGTCTTTTTAAATCACATTTAAATTTAAAACATTTTTGACAAGTATCGCATGAATAGAGTTTAGTTTTCACGACTAACTCTCTCAGATTTATACGGTCACTTTGAAATATTTCCTTTCCTTCATCGTTATGATCAGATACACTTTTATTATTATTAGTACTCAAACTATATTCTGGTTTGGATTCTGGTTTATCCACTGGTCTATCTGGTTGGTGTGTGGTTAGTTCAGATTCCGCATGATTAAAATTCAAATTTGTATTATTTTCAGTCTTTTGTCTTGCAACTTCCTCGCACGAATAGAGTTTAGTTTTCACGACCAAATCACTAACATTTAGACAGTCACTTTGAGAGGTTTCCTTTCCTTCATCGTTATGATCAGATACACTTTTATTATTATTAGTACTCAAACTATATTCTGGTTTGGATTCTGGTTTATTCACTGGTCTATCTGGTTGGTGTGTGGTTAGTTCAGAGTTCTCATAATTAAGGTTCAAATTTGTATCATTTTCAGCTTCTTGTAATGTAAATTCATGCCACGAATAGAAATTACTTTTCTCGACCAAATCATTTACATTCAAACGGTCACTTTGAAATATTTCCTTTCCTTCATCGTTATGATCAGATACATTTTTATTATTATTAGTACTCAAACTATATTCTGGTTTGGATTCTGGTTTATTCACTGGTCTATCTGGTTGGTGTGTGGTTAGTTCAGAGGTCTCATAAATAAGGTTCAAATTTGTATCATTTTCAGCTTCTTGTATTGCAAATTCATGCCACAAATAGAACTTACTTTTCTCGACCAAATCATTTACATTCATGCGGTCATTTTGAAATATTTCCTTTCCTTCATCGTTATGATCAGATACACTTTTATTATTATTAGTACTCAAACTATATTCTGGTTTGGATTCTGGTTTATCCACTGGTCTATCTGGTTGGTGTGTGGTTAGTTCAGATTTCTGACAATGAATGTTCAAATTCGTATCATTTTCAGCTTCTTGTATTGCAAATTCAAGCCACGAATAGAACTTACTTTTCTCGACCAAATCATTTACATTCATGCGGTCATTTTGAAATATTTCCTTTCCTTCATCGTTATGATCAGATACACTTTTATTATAATTAGTACTCGAACTATATTCTGGATTGGATTCCGGTTTATCCACTGGTCTATCTGGTTGGTGTGTGGATAGTTCAGATTCCGCATGATAAAAATTCAAATTTGTATCATTTTCAGTCTTTTGTCTTGCAACTTCCTCGCACGAATAGAGTTTAGTTTTCACGACCAAATCACTAACATTTAGACAGTCACTTTGAGAGGTTTCCTTTCCTTCATCGTTATGATCAGATACACTTTTAGTATAATTAGTACTCGAACTATATTCTGGTTTGGATTCTAGTTCATCCACTGGTCTATCTGGTTGGTATGTAGTTAGTTCAGATTTCTCGCAGAAAAGGTATAAATCACTTACATTTATACGGTCACTTTGAAATATTTCGATTCCTTCATCATTGTAATCAGATACACTTTTATTATTAATAGTACTCAAACTACATTCTGGTTTGGATTCTGGTTTATTCACTGGTCTATCTGGTTGGTGTGTGGTTAGTTCAGAGTTCTCATAAATAAGGTTCAAATTTGTATCATTTTCAGCTTCTTGTATTGCAAATTCATGCCACAAATAGAACTTACTTTTCTCGACCAAATCATTTACATTCATGCGGTCATTTTGAAATATTTCCTTTCCTTCATCGTTATGATCAGATACANAAACTCATGCCACGAATAGAACTTAGTTTTCTCGACCAAATCATTTACATTCAAACGGTCACTTTGAAATATTTCCTTTCCTTCATCGTTATGATCAGATACACTTTTATTATAATTAATACTCGAACTATATTCTGGTTTAGATTCTAGTTCATCCACTGGTCTATCTGGTTGGTATGTGGTAAGTTCTGATTTCTCGCAATAAAGGTATAAATCACTTACATTTATACAGTCACTTTGAAATATTTCGATTTCTTTATCGTTATGCTCAGATACACTTTTATTATAATTAGTACTCAAACTATATTCTGGTTTGGATTCTGGTTTATCCACTGCTCTATCTGGTTGGTATGCGGTTAGTTCAGATTTCTCATAATTAAGATTCGAATTTGTATCATTTTCAGCTTCTTGTCTTGCAACTTCATCGCACGAATAGAGTTTAGTTTTCACGACCAAATCACTTACATTTAGACGGTCATTTTGAAAGATTTCCTTTCCTTCATCGTTATGATCAGATACACTTTTATTATAATTAGTACTCGAACTATATTCTGGTTTGGATTCTTGTTCATCCACTGGCCTATCAGGTTTGTATGTAGTTAGTTCAGATTTCTCGCAGAAAAGGTATAAATCACTTACATTTATACGGTCACTTTGAAATATTTCCTTTCCTTCATCATTGTGGTCAGATACACTTTTATTATAATTAATACTCGAACTATATTCTGTTTTAGATTCTAGTTCAACCACTGGTCTATCTGGTTGGTATGTGGTAAGTTCTGATTTCTCGCAATAAAGGTATAAATCACTTACATTTATACAGTCACTTTGAAATATTTCTTCATCGTTATGATCAGATACACTTTTATTATAATTAGTACTCAAACTATATTCTGGTTTGGATTCTGGTTTATCCACTGGTCTATCTGGTTGGTGTGTGGTTAGTTCAGATTCAGCATGATTAAAATTCAAATTTGTATCATTTTCAGTCTTTTGTCTTGCAACTTCCTCGCACGAATAGAGTTTAGTTTTCACGACCAAATCACAAACATTTAGACGGGCACTTTGAGCGGTTTCCTTTCCTTCATCGTTATGATCAGATACACTTTTATTATTATTAGTACTCAAACTATATTCTGGTTTGGATTCTAGGTCATCTACTGGTCTATCTGGTTGGTGTGTGGTTAGTTCAGAATTCTCACAATTAAGGTTCAAATTTGTATCATTTTCAGCTTCTTGTCTTGCAAAATTAGCGTAAAACCAATCATCATCAATAAAATTTCGTAAAGCCCAAGCCATGCTAATGTGACTTATTAAGATATTATTTTTAACAGGCTTCTTTAATTACCTATTTTGTTGTCATTTTCCCAAGATTGCTTTTCGTTACTGATATTGTTTTTTCTTCCTGAGGGTAGAAGAGGTTTCACTATAACAGAAGCACCATATATAATAAAAAAACATCATAACCGACTCGCTTATTTTTGAGGGATATTGTCTACATCTTTTAATTTTCTGTGCGTGCGTATGCAACTTAACTCCTTCTGAACGGCTGAACTGATTTTAATGATTTTTTTTTGTCTGTTTCTGAGGATACGAGGATCAAGAAAAAAGGAATTGATACTTTGTTAGCGTTTCTTTTATTCTATCTATTGATCTAAGCGTTATATTAACTATTCTCTCTTAGGCACATCAGCAAAACATACATTTAAGAAACGTGATTTAAATGCTACGTTGGGGCTCCAGGGCTTTCCTTTCTAGGGTACCCTACACCTGGTTTCACGGGTTCTAGAACCTTAATAGTTTAAGGTCGGTCCGAGTCCGATATTAGTACTAATATTGTGCTATCCCGGGCCGTTCTGGGGACTTCCGTATAGAAAAAAAAGGACTGGTGAAACTGGCCCTGAATGTATATCAATTTGATATAGACCTTGACGAGGTACAAGAAGTTTCTTGAAGTTAATATGTTGATGGTCAAGCCAGCATTAAATAGGAAACCAAAATGTTCTTCTGAAGGGGAGGCCGGTGTCCAGCGGTGGGGTATTGAATGTTGTTGTTAACGATGTTCGTTATTTAGCGCCTGCAAAACTAGTCACGAAAGATAGTTTCAAGTTAAAATTTTGAAAGTCACTAAGCAATACGTTGCACCCACAAGATAGTGTTTCTTGGGGGGCAAACGAGCAGACGAATACCTGATGGTAAGCGATTACCGCCGCCCATGGACACACACAACACCAGAGGCACCACACGAGACAGGAAGGGGGATGGATGGCGGGGTTGGGGAAAGGCTTGGTAAATGGGTTTCCGGCATCCTCACTCATTCGGTGATACACAGAGCAAGCGCTGGTCCATACCGGTTTTCTGTGAGGCCGTGGTATCAATCCGGTGGAGCTGACCCATTTGTGCTGATACGTGGCTCTCTCACGCAGAGGTTTTTATATTATTCATTCACTACGACTCGACGACGAACAGAGCTATTTTCGAATTTATAATATTAATATTAAGTATGAAAAGTAATGATAACAATAAAATTGGGTTTGCGGAGTATTAGTAAGTAATAAACAAATATTTCAATCTACCTTGCTCATATTTATAACCTATAGGTAATTTATTATAAACAATATAATTAACCAGAACGATTTCCGTAAATATACCGTTCTGAATTAAGAGTAATAAAAATGGAAAATAAGATTTTTTTAATGTAAGTATTAAGTATTCAATTATTTTTAGTTTCACTGATAAATGTTTTTGAAATTATATTATATATTGAATTATAAATTATCACTTCTAATCAATAGATAATATAATGTGACAATGACAAAGCAGTATTGTTGTAAATTTCTTACGTATGTTGTATTACATCTAAGTTTATTAAACTTCCAAATAAATACATAAAAAAACGATGTACCCGTCAGCGTTAATATTATAAAGAAATACATAATATACAAAAAGAACTCCCCACAATACTATAAAATCAGTCCAACAGAAATATCTAAATAATTGTAAGTCTACTTCATCTTTTGGAGCCATTTCCCAATATGAAAAATACCCGCGAATTGCGACTTCAATATTGCCATAAAATCAAAATTTTGTAAAGCCCAAGCCACTTTTTCAGGAGTTTCTATGATATTATTTACAACCGACTACTTTGATGAGCTATTTAGTTTCTTCTCTCCAGATTTTCAGCCTTGTTCTTCAGCGTTTTTCACATTTCTAATGACTGCTTATATTATTTTTGCTTTCCGGGAATAGAATCGGTTTCTTTATAACAGGAGCACCTGAATCAAGCATATATTCAATGGTACACGTTTATAAAAATAATATCGCAATCGATTGTCTTAATTTTGGGGGATATCTTCTACATATATGCGAATAGTTTTTAATTACCAGAAAAAAAATAGGGGCAGATACAGAATTGTACTTACAAAAACACCATAATAGAAATAACTAAGAAACAAAATGACAACGTTACGATAGCTTTTAAAAGCACAAAATACGAGTACTTTTATCTTTCAATTCTCTCAATGCTTATATATATTTTTTTAATCTTGTCGCACTAAAACTGGCCATGAATTTATTTTAATTACTCAATATTTTTTTTCCATCCGAAGGTTGCCTGGAAGGAATACCTTGTTTAGCGATAAAGTCGCCATTTGTACATGGTAATTCTTGTCTCTCTTCTTCTTCTGGTGAACATATACAACAAAGTTTATTTCATTCTCTCGGCCTCACAAAGCACGGCTGGGCGTCGAGCTATTAAATTATAACTATATCTTATAAGAAAATCCAAACGTTCGTCGATTGGATTTTCCTTACGAATCCATATTCGCAATCACTAAAGTAAGGTGGGTATTAAATTTTTCTTACGGTCATCAAATTCTGATAATCATCACTTTACAGTTCGATACACCCGAAAAGCCAACCCTTAAATTTTATTTAAGAGTGGAGCTACCACACTACAAAATATGTACCTACCAAAGTCGCATGCATAGATGTATAGTATACTCTCCGAGAGTTTATTTAATTTATACCTACCAAATAAAATACGATTATGTTTAACTATAAAGCAACTTTAAATTTAAGAATAAGCGGGCAAGAATTTTATGGGACTTTTATACCGCTTTTCTTGCTAGAGGTATCTATCCTCATCTGGGCGCCGCAGCAGCGGGCCCTCACTGCAGTCATCTGAGGAGATCTCTCGCTACCGGCCATCGTGCGCCTCATGGCCGCACCGCGATCGCGGCCTTCTGCGAGGAAGTCATCTCACAGAAGGAGGCGGTGAAGAGGCGACGTACGCGCGCGACGTAAGTCGCCTAAATTGAGAGTCTACCAGCTGACGGCGCCGGCTTCAGTGTGGGCAGGCGATGGGAGGGGTCCGGATGGCGTAAAAAAGCGGTTCCCGGATCCCTCCCGTCTCAGGCGCAGAGTGGCACACCGTGGAAACCACACAGTTTCCATTCCGACACACCGCTCCGCCGCAAACCCCGGGAGGGCGGTTACTAACGTAAAAAACGGTATGTTTATCACGGTAAGGAATGTTTTTTGTATTTATTTGGCTGGTAATATGATTTCTTTCTTATCACTAGTACTTTAATTATTGCTTGTAAAGTCAACTTACTAAAAACAACAACGTCTCAACATACACTGTGGATCAGTGGCCCACCAGGCATGATCACCTCGCCTGGTCGGATGATCCTCTCTTCATTTTGGAGGGACATGTGACCCGTTTCTTCACAATTATATAATAAACATCCGCGATTAACAAATAAATAGGTACGCCGCCCGCCATGCGCGCCTATCGTGATGTTTTAGTCGGCAGTCGGAATTGCCTTTAAGTGAAATACTTCAAAGAAATGCCATCAGGGCGCCACATAACCCATTCACATGACTGAGTCTTAATACCTACCTAAAAAGCGTTATTGTTATTGAATGTTGAATAATATTTTTGATGATATTTGTGAATTAAAACGTAATAATGTTCACGCATTATGAACAAATATTTGGTTGTTTTAGATAAATATAAATAATAAATAAATATTCGGGTGTGTTAGATACACACAACGCCATCTAGTCCCAAACTAAGCAGAGCTTGTATTATGGGTACTAGATAACTGATATCAATACATAAATACTTTTTTTTTGTAAATACATACATATTATACATAGAAAACACCAAAACTCCGAAACAAATATTTGCAGATCATACAAACATTTGGTCCGACCCAGGATTCGAACCCGAGACCTCATGGACAGCAGTCGCGTACGCAACCACTGAGCCACCGAGGCATTCAACTAAAAGAAAAAAGAAAAATAATAAAAATAAAATAAAGGTGCCGTAATATACAATATAATTTTTGTTTTAATTACATGAATAAGCTCAGTATACCTATCGCCTCCATTTTTCCTCTCTGGTAATTTAAAACTAATCGTGTATAATATATTAGCTGACCACTCTTCTTCTACGTCTCTTTTCTATTGATTTAGCGTGATGCCAACTGTTCTAGGCACTAGCACGTCAGCAAAATACACATTTAACAAAAGTGAATTAGAAAGATTTAGGGGGCATTGTAAGCAACAAAGCGAGATTAGTATATTATAAAATAATCATGTATGTATGTATGTATACTAAATTTATTAAAGGGGATATTTTAAGAGTGCACTTCTAAAGAAACGACTTGCATATTGTTGTCAAAGATTGTTCCAGAACACTGCACGCACACAACACACTCGCGCCTAAACATCGGGATAGTTCTCGTTGATTTCTTCAAGCACAGAACAATGAACCTTACTGCGATATACATAGCATCGAGTTTAGATTGAATCTCGCACGTTTACGAGCCCATACTCAGGTGTGATTTTTGTAACCAGGGACGAACTTGAATGTATCTTCTCCAATGTACTAGTAATAATGGCGGGTGATTTAAAAATACATTTCGGGGGCCACAGTTAAGTTTGAGCCACCAGTGCTGTATCTGAATAATATCAGTAACCTAATGATCTCGGCGACATGTAAAACAGCTAAACTAAATGAAATGTTGATTTTAAGAAGAAACAGCAAGAACAAAATTTCACACACAAAAGACGTACGACGAAAGTGTTGCCAGAAGTTCGTTTTCCTATAGTCAAGAAATGTTGGAAGTAGTTTGTTGTCATTCATAGTCAAATAATCAAGTAGAGAGTAAAACATAAGTATTACTTTATTTTTTCAATCACGTATTTTAATTTTATAATGTTAAACATGTACGATAGGTAATTTATAATAATCAAACAGATTTATTTTCGCAAATTATCTATTTCCAACGACATAACATTATTTAGACTGACACCTCTCTCTACGATACTGTACTCCGGTAAAGGATAGAAAAGTTCACTTAAATCTAGATGGCGCTCAAAGTAAGTTACAAGAAACAGTCCAACAAAGTTTAACAGTTTTTAATTAATATGCTTCAATTCTAGTAATTATATTATTATTTTCTGCAGTTTTATTTATCAATCAATAAATCTAATGCTTGTTTTCATAAATTATTTTCAAATGCATAACTAAAAGTTATCACGTACATTCAAGAGATGTCGCTGCAATCGATTTAAATAAACTTGTAAATAATGCCCCTTTATCTTCGCTAGATGTCACGATTATAAATTATTATTGATGTAACATATTAAATATTATATTCGCTGGATGCGAGATACAGCGCCAACTAGCGGCTATAATTACTTCGGCCCTTGAAATGTCAAATGGTTGGATGTCTTACGAAAAGTAAACAAACAAATAATTTAAAAGAATCATGGTAATTTAGATGTATTCTATTCGTTCAAGTATATCTTAGTGTAGATAATAACATGGAGCAATTTTATTTCCTGTCTATGTTTTATTATTATTTATTAATATGTTAATATTCAATAAAAAAGGTAGTACACACGGACTTTCTCATTGTTGACTTCATAAGAAGCCAACAGTAAGCATAAAAAATTAATTTAAATATACAATATATATATGTCTACAATATATATATATATATATATATATATATATATATATATTGTAGACAAGTTTTTTTTAACTTAAGTGTCAAAATAAACCCAACTAAGTATGTATTTTCAGTTAAGGTAGCCAAGTTAATTATAAAGCTGGATCTCGAGCAATCAAGAACAAACAACAAAAGTATAACAATTAGTTTTAGCTCAACATGTAAAAATAATTGCGCCAAGTGTTGTGGGTACAAATCCTACATGGGACAACACTTTGTGTAATCCATAAATTGTTGTTCTAAGTCTGGGTGTGCTTTATGTCCGTTTCATGTATGTTTGCAAAGATCCCCGTGACACAGGAATTTTGCAAAAAACTCAACGCAAACAATAATAGACACATAATTCAAAAGCCATAGCCATATACACATCCATAATAATCAGCAAAGTTTTGACCCAATGGTCAATATTGTGTTGGCTGACAAAATGTTCATATTAATGTTATCAAATTGGTTTTTCAATGGTATCGAGGCAAACAAAACTAGTTAAAATTATTTTTATAATGAAGAAAAATCAACTTTATTGTTCGTATCCAGAGTGAACTTTGTCGTAAAATTGTTAGTTTTAAATATTAGCTCTCTTTTCCCTTAACTACCTGTCCCGTTCATTTCTGGCATAACGTTTACTGACACACATTATTAATACATTTCTCCCATCAATACGGGCAAAAACATATTATTAATGGCGTTATTTCCCTTGATTTCAACACATTTAGAATATATTGGCATGTGAAAAGTATTTCTGCATTATTTATTACAGGTTTTTAACCTTGTTTAACATTCATTCACTACGCATTCACCCATTTTAATGAATGTTCGTTCGGCGTTAACTGCGAAATTTGAAATATGCCTTTAGTTCTGATGAAGATGGAATTATTTTTAATCGGTATTATTATTAACCCAAAATGGCCGCCGTAACAAAACGGCGGCGAATATATTTCGGAACAAACCACCCAATATGGGTATCAAATGAAACGGCTTAAAAGGTTTTTTTATTAACAAGTAGTAAAATCTTGGTATTAAAAGATTTTTTTTTAATTAATAAATTTTTTCCGCTAAAGGGGTTTATTGTTAAAGAAATTTCAAAACGGCTCCATCTCATTGAAATATTTGCATTCACACTCCTTTTCTCAGAATGGTATTGTAAATAGAATATATTGAATACTACAATAAGTTTCTTTTCTAAACATATTCGACACAAAAGACACGTCCATTACGTGAAGCAAGAAATGAACAGGACAGGTAGGTGAGGGAAAAAGAGACGCTAATATTTAAAACTATCAATTATACTACAAAGCACACTAGATACGTATAATAACGTTGATTTTTATTCACTATAAAAATAATTTTAGTTTTGTTTACCTAGATACCATTGAAAAACCAATTTGATAAAATTAATATGAACATTCTGTCAGCGAACATAATATTTTTTTTTTTTTTTTCAATAAAATAATAAATAAATAAATATGTTCAGACATTTTAACACACAACGCCATCTAGTCCCAAACTAAGCAGAGCTTGTACTATGGGTACTAGACAACTGATATTAATACTTATATACTTTTTTTTTGCAAATACATACATATTATACATAGAAAACACCCAAACTCCGAAACAAACATTTGCAGATCATACAAACATTTGGTCCGACTCAGGAATCGAACCCGAGACCTCTTGCACAGCAGTCGCATTCGCTACCACTACGCCACAGAGGCAGAGAGAATATTGACAACCGCGTCAAGGTATACCCATGTAAAATTGAGTTGATCTTATTCACGTAATTTTAAACACCCTGAAAGTATTAAATGATTATGATGCTCACTATTTTTTTAGGTATAGTAGGCAAACGTGCAGACGTATCGCCTGGTGGTAAACGATTACCGACGCCCATGGACACCCGCAGCACCAGAGGCGTCACAAGTGCGTTGCCGGCCTTTTAAGGAGTACGCTCTTTTCTTCAAGGTTTGAAGCTCTTATTCCGTCCGTCCGGAAATACCGCAGGCGACAATTCATTCCACAGTTTTGTTGTGCGAGGCAGAAAGGTTACAGCATTTAAAACACATTTGAGTTCGGCAATTTCACATTTGGCATGACACTTTGCTGTATATATATATATATAAGCTGTTTGTTTCGATGAAGCAAACGTTACTTTGAAATTACGATGCTTTTTGTATGGATGTATGTATTTTTGGTTCGTATTGGCTAACATTTTTTTATTTTTTTTTACGTGTGGAAAACCCTCGGGCCTTCACCCCACCGGGGTTTGCAGCTGGGCGGTGTGACGGAATCGAACCGGCTAAAACCACACGGTGTGCCACTCTGCGTCTGAGACAGGGCGACGTACGGCACACGCGTAACGTCGCCCCCTCGCGGCTGGCCTGTGAAGCGGATGGAGGGGAAAACCCGTCCCGCCCATCTGTGGCTACACTCAGGGCGGCATGAGGCGCTGGTAGGCGCGCCTCTCGTAATGGCTAACCTAGTGTACCCACCTGCAGCACCATAAGTTTATTGTAATACTTGTTCTCTTTTTATTTCATTACCATGAAGCAGTCGGTTTTTAACCTACTTCAAAAAAAGGAGATTATCGATTCGACTGTAATTTTTATGATTGTTACCTTAGAACTTTAGAATGGGTGAATCGATTATGACGATTCTTTTTTAATTGAAAGATGGTGCTTCCCACGAGGTCCCATTTTAGTTTGGTCTTGTATTGATAATGCCATCCATGAGATAGCCGTGTAATTCTTCAATTTGCGTTAAGTATTTTATTTAATACAATTTATTTAATTGACAAGTCATTCAATATCCCACGAACCGATTTTAATGGTTTCTTGTTATTTGAAAGCTGGTACTTTCAAATACAAAATGGACGTGGGTCCCGTGTATACCAATTGTAATTCAAATTCAGTTTGAACTAGTTCTAGAGTTCGATTTTCTTAAAATGTTAAAATTTTGTATTAGTTTATTTTTAATTTTCCGAATATCAATTTGCAGGCTTCAAATTTCGTAGCCGGTGCAATTCTTTCAAACAACTTTGAGAAGAACAATTTTAAGAACTTTTTGGGTTCAAATTTACTTATTGACATCTTACCCTAAGGTTAAAATAGTACTACAAACGCGATGTGGTGATATTCATATTGCTATGATATGAAAAAAATATCGTGGGAAAGCCACGAGAGACCGGCCTCACAGAAAACCAATACGAAACAGCGCTTGCGCTGTGTTTCACCGAGTGCGTGAGATACCCCCCAAAAGCCGGCATCCCCCAAAAGCCGGCAACGCACAGGTGACACCTCTAGTGTTGCGGGTGTCCATTGGCGGCGGTAATCGCTTACCATTAGGCGATACGTCTGCTCGTTTGCTCCTATTTCATTAAAAAGTAATAATAATAATTATTTGGCACCAAAATTAAGCCATTTTGTTTTTTTTATTTTATTATTTCTTTCTTTTTTCTGTATAAAAGACAACTCCCGCATTAGGAATATACATTCCTGTGTCACGGGGATCTTTACAAACATACATGAAATGGACACAGAGCACACCCAGACTTAGAACAACAATTTATGGATTACACAAAGTGTTGTCCCGTGTAGGGTTTGACTCCACAACACTTGGCGCAGTAGGAAGCGGTGTGGCGACCACTTAAACCACTAGGCCAAAGCGTTACTCTCACGTCAAATACGAATCTAACGACACCTCTCAAGCTAAAATTCATCGAGTCGTTCAGGCCACAGCGCGTACCAAACAATTATACATACATACTTTTGAAAAACGTAACCCTGTTTCTGGCGCAGTCGGGTAAAAGCGTGCCTCCCATTTAGCGGCACGTTATGACACATTAATTTTAATCATGCATGTGTCGTGCTCGTGTGCGGGCACGACACACCTTTTTATTGTATTTGTAAGGAAGATAAACTTTAAAAAAAATCAAAGTGAACTTCATGAATAGAATACTCAATCAATCAATCAATCAACAACCCATAATGTCCCACTGCTGGGTTCGGGTCTCCTCTCAGGAAAGGGTTAAGGCCAAACATCCCCACGTTGGCCAAGTGCGGGTTGGGGACTGGCAAGACAACGTTGTGGCTACGTAATCTTACCGTTGGATGTTTTTAAGCCACCTGAAGGCCTCCAACTAAGCTTCACGACTGTTATCGTATGATAACAAAGATACGCAAAAAATGCTACGCAAGCACTTAATCAGGTAGTAGTATGCTAAAAATGCCTTATTATCATTATGGAAAGTAGCCGATACTCTTACACTGCTCGACCGATATTAACAAAACATAGCGAAGAACCACGGCAAGGAAACTGTCTCTCAAATTAAGAAATCGGTTCGTCCGTTTGAGAGCTACGACACCTCAGACACACACACAGAGATAGACAGACATAGACGCCAAACCAATAACACAAATCTTTTTGCGTCGGGGAAAATGTAAGTGCCTACTTAAAAAAACAATTGAACAACTCTAACCACTGACGAAATACAAGCGTTGTGTGTGTGCTGTAAATAACACATCAAAAACATGTTTTATATTCCAACAAATTAAGAACCTCCTCCTTTTTTGAATTCGGTTAAAAACTTACCGAGAAAATACAGCCATTTAGTTGCAATTGAACATTGAAATAGAGACCAGCACTGGTGAGTTGGTGAGAGATAAAGCACTACTTCCCGTGCACGATAAGTTGAGACCCACGTGGAGTTTGACGTTCCTCCCCCACCCCCGCGTACCTACCCGCAGCCGCCAGCAATGTACAGTTGACCAAAACATTTTTTATCTGTTAGTCTCATACAGGCTTTCGTCACGTATCGACGCTCTCCCGAATTCGTTATTATTGTTGTTAGTTTTTTGTAATAGTCCGTGTTAAATGTGATTTTTATTGTTCCTGTTAAGTTTTTTACTGTTAAAGTTCCTGTTACGTTTCTAGATTGTTTTTTTGTTTTTGTTTTCTAATAACATAGTCTGACAATTAAGGTTAACTATCATTATTATTATTATAAAATTTGATAATACTGTAATTCGTTTTACGATAGCAGACGGATACCTAAAATTCGCATATCACGGCGCAGGTGGAAGCTAATTCTATTTTTCGTTTGAACTGTACTTGTCAGTGACGTCACCGCGCTCAGGTCTGAACTAATCTCGCACGGATAATACACTAAAAAAATAATTGATTTTCCCGCCTAAATTTCATTTATGTTCTTACATTTTTCCTTCTTCTCTATGACGTAATTACGAGTCTTATCACTGTTTTTAACTTTGAGATATGGAAATGATTCAATTTGTTGTGCCTCTACCACCTGTAACTAAAAAAAAACATCGAGCTATTATGAGAAATCATAGGCGCTCATAGCCTATATATACCATAATGATGTAAGGCATTTTTAGCATACTACTACTAGATTAAGTGCGTGCGTAGCATTTTTTTAAAATTTGAGCTTGTTTTAATATACTTCGTATTTATTTGTGGCTTGGCACCGACTTCAAATAGATTTAAGGTACCTAACACATATTAAATTATTATGTGTAGACTAGAATTATCACTGAAAATAACAATTTCAGCCTGTCATATTAAAGCCAGATTATTTTACGCTTTTTAGTGTTCTAGTCGGGCGCTCATAGCCCAGTTGCGCTCGGTGATTAGAAACAATCACCGAGTGTAAGCAACGACGGCGCGGTCAGTACCTGGATGGTAGACCGCTGGTGGCATGTTACCATCGAGCGTCTCCGTGATTCGGAGGTCACGTTAAGCAGTCGGTCCCTGTTGTTATCATACGATAACAGTTATGAAGCTTAGTCGGAGGCCTTCGGGCGGCTCAAAAACATCCAACGGCAAGATTTACGTAGCCACAACGTATTCTTGCCAGACTCCAACCCGCACTTGGCCAGCGTGGGGACGTATGGCCTTAACCCTCTCCTAAGAGGAGACCCTAGCCCAGCAGTGGGACATTATGGGTTGTTGATTTAAGAAATCAACACTATAGTGTCTTGCAAACCATTTCAATATTTCTACTAAAATACTAAACAAGCACTTACATTTTTCTTCCTGTTTTGTACGTGAATTCTACTCCACAGTAATATTTATGCTTATTGTTAGCTGAGTCACGAACCACTAGACTAATGAACAATTTTCTTCTTCATATGCTGAGAAACAACCAGCCGCTTTACATCAGTTCTTACTGACAATGTTGTGTATATAAATTTAAAACATTAAATTTTAAAGTGGGTACCGTCTTTCTAAGAAACGAATAACATTTTTATGCAATAGTGTTGCCAAGTAGTCTTAATATTAGTCGATTTAAATGTCATTTTCATTTTTATTAGTCTATTTCTAAAATAATGTGATAAAAAAGTAAAGTTTTTAGTTTTAGCAGGGATCAATACCTGGGTCTGTTGAACGGATTTTGAAAATTCATTTGCCGATGGAAAGCAACATTACTTGTGAGGATATTTTATCATACGGAAAATCATCATCGTGTTATTCGAAAAGCAAGCAACCTTGACCAAAAGGTACAGAGCCAGTTTCTCCGCTTACTAGCAAAGTCACTTATTGTGTTTTTTTTTATGTATAAACTGCCAAAATGACTCTGCCCTGCCTGATGGAAAGCATGAGCAGAATCCAAGAGTGGTGGTCACCATCCTCAATGCGAAAAAGAACAATGCACCATGGTGACACACTATGGCGGCCTGGTGAGATGCTTTTTCACGCCCCGCTTAAAGGACCCGGGATCATAGTGGGAAGGAAACACGTGCGCTGGTAGTGAGTTCCAGGTTTTGATCGCTCGGCACAGGAAGGAAGCACCGAAGTGTGGTTGTAGTTGCACAAATATCGTTTCCTCAAGTGTTAGGTAAAGTTAATTTATTTGTTCTGGTTTGGAAAACTAGTAGCTACAAAAAAGAATATGGTTAGTTTGACATGCAGCATCTAGCCAATTACAGGTTTTCGCGAATTGCAACATAAAGTTCTGGAACACTTCAATAAATTCAATTAATAGTAATAAAATAAAATCAATTCATCAACAACCCATAATGTCCCACTGGGGGCTCGGGTCTCCTCTCAGGAGAGGGTTAGGGCCATACGTACCCACGCTTGTCAAGTGCGGGTTGGGGACTGGCAAGACACCGTTGTGGCTACGTATCATGCCGTTGGTTGTTTTTAAGCCGCCCGAAGGCCTCCAACTAAGCTTCACGACTTTTATCCTATGATAAATACCGGGACTGACTCTTTTTTTAATGGAATATGGGGCAAACGGGCATACGTATCGCCTGATGGTAAGCGATTACCGCCGCCCATGGACACCCGTAACACCAGAGACATCACAAGTGCGTAGCCAGCCTTGGGATGGGGAGGGGATGAGAGGAAGGGTTGGATTACGGGCCTCCGGTATCCTCACTCACTCGGTGAAACACAGCGCAGGCGCTGTTTCACACCGGTTCTCTGTCAGGCCATGGTATCACTCCGGTCGAGCCGGCCCATGCATGCCGAAGCGTGGCTCTCCCGCGGTAAAGTATTGCTTAAAGTGACCTCCGAATCATAGAGACGCTCATAGTAACATGCCACCAGCGGTCACCTTGGCTTGGTCAGCGTGAGGACGTATGGCCTTAACCCTCTCCTGAGAGGAAATCCGAGTCCAGCAGTGGGACATTATGGGTTGGTGATGATGTTGATGAATTGTAATTTAAAAGATATAGATAGATTTATTTTCGCATAACACCCATTTTAATGCATTTTTCAGGGACTTTTTTTCAAATATTGGCAACACAGACACTCACGTGTATTTAAAAAAATGTCCTCACTTTCTTAATTTACGTGCGATCTCTACCTGTTTTTATTTGATCTTAGGCGTTAAAGAGATCAACAGAGATCAAGAGATACTCCTTGCTCAACTTATTTATGTCGATATCGTCGTCAATCGATATATCATCAACAACCATTAAGGTCATACGTCCCCACTCTGGCCAAGTATCGGAAACATATAGGGGGTTTAGTAATAAAGTTATTTATTATTGTTATTTAAAAAATGCACATTTTTTCTTGTATACTACATATACATTTTGTAATAATATGGTACCCTATGGTACACGATTTTATAAGTTTTAAAGTTGTATATATTTTTAGAAACATCAATCTACAGATACAAAGTACACACACAGTCTCGACATAATCATATCTAAACCAAAGAAAATGCATATAAAAATATATTATACTGGCTCAACCCCGCGGAGTTACTAACGGTACAACAACAGCCGCGAATAGCGCCGTAGGTCAAAGTTAGTCTAAAAAGGAGGCTAATTTACTTCTTATATGAGCAGCTATCTGCTAGTGAAAATCCCGTCAAAATTAGTCTAACCGTTCCAGAGGTTAACCGAAACAAACAGACAGACACACTAAAATTGAATTGTAGTACGTGTACCGTGTATACATTTAGTAAAAAGCAGTTATTTTAATGTAACAAGCAGACACTCCAATTTTAATTATTTGTATAGATTAACTTAACCTGTTTCAAAGAGATTGAAAGATCAAAGGGAACCTTAAATCTATACATTCGACCCTACTATAAAATACCTACACACTTTTTGTTAAAACATACATATTATATATAGAAAATACACAAAATTAAAAAAAAGTGCGTGCGTACAAAGTACACATGTCAGAAGTGAAACTTCTTAGCTCTCTCCCACCTCTCGCTCCATGGCACTGTGCGTGATACGACAATCGCTCTATCTCACTTTTTCTCTCGATCTTTCTCACTTGCTTGCTCCCTACTCTCACTCCATTGCTAGTTGCTTCATGCTACGTTCGCCCTGTCTTACTCTCTCTCAATCGGTCTCGATCGCTCTCTCTCTCTTTTTCGACACTTCCGTTGCATACTTGCGTGACGTTACATTTGTAAAAATTTTACCCTCATGCGCCTAAAGAAGTTTCACTTCAACAAATATTGGCATATAAAATAAAAATTTCGCGAGAGACTTCAAGCACAGTACAGCGATGCACGTCAACACTGCAAATCATCAAAGAAAACATAAGGCTTTCGTCAAGATAAGTTTAATATAAACACATTTAAGTTGTTGCATGAAACTTATTTTTGCATTTTCATTTTCAAAAAATACTTAGGCCTTTTTAATAATGTTGATAAAGTTCAGTTAAATTAAATCTTTACATTAAACATTTATAAAATACATAAATCTTGATGAGTACAGACATTAAAAAAGCTCCCAAGTAAAGTAGCGAAAACGAATTACTGGCAGCCCCAAATATGTACTTGTCATGGCGGCTACTCTTATACGAACATTGTTTAATGCCATCAAAACGTTCTGATTCTAGTATCCTACTTTGTAAAACTTCTTCTTCTTTCTTTCTTCTTCTTCAATATTTTTTCTAAACCAGCACTTTTCAAAACTTACATCATCTAAACAACAACATTTGACAACAAAAAACATGGCTGACTTGATACATTAATTACTTTTAACGCTGAGGATTTTTTTTGAAATAAAATCATAACAAATTCATAAATTTATAGTTAATCTTGAGACTACTCAAAATCAAACTATTGTCTATGATATATTAGTCGACTAAAACTCATGTGTACTAGATGGCAACACTGCCTTTAAGAAATAAACGTCACTGTCACAGCATAAGTCAGTTTGACTTAGTTCAACAAACTGGTTAGGTGTGTCTTGGATATCAATTAAAAATAAGCTAAACAATAACGATCACCGGAGTTAAAATCACATGTAAAAACAGGAGGAAGCATAGGTGAGTGTTTATTTCATTTAAGTAATGTTCAATGGGTTGTATTTTACAAATAAGCAAATGAAGCCGTTTGTTTATGCTAAGGATTATTGTGATGTGTGTGTTCGCGGTTTTTAATTTAATATTGACCATTTTTCCTCATAGTCAAAGTTATCTGAATATTATGTTAATTAAGATGAGTATTTTAATTATTTTATATCATATTATTCATTCTTTTATACCATATTGATTCACATTTTGATTATTATTCTTGATAGATCGACGAAGAATTATATCGAACCGGCTTATTATTAGTTTTTATATTATCTGCGTTGGTATTTGAAGACTTAATATGATCTAAAGTGACATAAGTACACAAGAAGTACATCCACATATATTTTAATTCACGTTTATTATTTAATAAGCATTTCAAGCTGGTACGATTGTTTTACACAGCTGTTTTTTACGTGTTTTCCTTCAATACCGCGATTGTTTTTTAGATGTTGTTATCTTTGTGCACTGATTCTGCATATAAATATTAAGTTTTACAAAAGTAATGTAAGTATTTTTTTATTAACTATTTAAGCGCCAAGGTGTCTTTTTTCAAAGACAACTTACGCATCTATTCAAATAAATAAAATTAGAGTGTCGGTTTGTAATATTAAAATAACCGCTTTTTACTAAAACGGTAACATTTTTTCAATTTTTTTTTCATCTGTCTGTTTGTGCTTGCTTATCTCTGGAACGGCTGGACCGATTTTGACGGCACTTCACTAGCAGATAGTTAAAGATTTGAGGAGTAACTTAGGTGTTTAGTTCGTTAGGGTACTTTTTAGATTATTTTTGCCCTACGGTATTACCCGAGATTGCTGCAGTACCGCTGGTAACACCTGCTGCACCTGCAGCTGGTTGCTAATTAGGAATATACATCGTGTGTCGCGGAAGAGTACAGACATACATGAAACGGACACAAAGTTCATCTAGAATCAGAATAACAATTTATGAATCACACAAAGTGAAGTCCTATGTGGGATTTGAACCCACCGCACTTGAAAAAAGGTGTAGCTACCACTTAAACCACTAGGCCAGCCAGGCAGACAATCATGCAGGTAACGATGCGGGGTGAAATCAGCCTAAAAAAGCACCCTAAACTGTTCCTTATATCATTAGCTATCTGCCAGTGCTAGTCCCGTCAAAATCGATCGAGTCTATCCAAAGATTAGCAAGAACAAAATGACAGACAAAGATTTTAATTTTTTTTGTAGTAAGTTCCGTATATACCTACTTTCATATGCATTGAGTGCATAGCTGTTTTGAAATTATAAACATACATTTGTAACTATTTAGATAAATTAATGGATCAACACAACCAAGTCTGCGTCTTTGTTTAATCATCATCTTCATCATCAGCTTATCGCAGTCCACTGCTGGACATAGGCCTCTCTAATTCACGCCACTTAGTTCGATTCTTAGCTTCTCACATCCAGATTTTGCCAGCCGTCTTACGCAGATCATCGCTGCACCTGGCGTCCCACACTACGTTTGCCAAGACGCGGTCTCCACTCAAGAACCCGTTTACCCCAATGGTTATCAGTTCTGCGGCTAATATGGCCAGCCCACTGCCCTTTTAGCTTACTAATCATGCGGGCTTTGTCAGGCCTCGGATCACCTCATTTCTGATGCGATCGCTCAGAGAAACGCCGAGCATGGGCCATGCTCGGCGTATGTTCAATCATCAGCATCAACAACCCATAATGTCCCACTACTGGACTCAGGTCTCCTCTCTGGACAGGGTTAAGGCCATACGTTCAATCATTCTCGGCTCCTATTAGCCAAGTGTGATAGCTAGCTATTCTATCTGATGCACGCCAGCCAAACCTACAAAGTGATGGAATCGAGCTGATTTCAGTACGAAGTGGCCGGCTGGACTGGAGCGGAACTATCCTCTTATAGAACTACCTCCGTGGCGCAGTGGTTAGGTACGCGACTGCTGTCCATGAGGTCTCGGGTTCGGATCCTGGGTCACTGTAACAAATGTTTGTATGATCCTAAAAAATATTTGTTTCGGAGTTTTAAGTGTTTTCTATGCATAGTATGTATGTATTTACAAAAAGAAGTATTTATGTATTCATATCAGTTGTCTAGTACTTTTTTCTTTTCTTTTTTTTTTATATTTAAGCTGCCAAAATGACTCTGCTCTGCCTGATGGAAAGCATGAGCAGAATCCAAGAGTGGTGGTCACCATCCTCAATGCGAAAAAGAACAATGCAGCATGGTGACCCACACTATGGCGACCTGGGGGGAAGGGGGATAGGGGGCGTTGGATTGGGGTATGGGCCTCCGGTATCCTCACTCACTCGCTGAAACACAGCGTAAGCGCTGTTTCACACCGGTTTTCTGTGAGGCCGTGGTATCATTCCGGTCGAGCCGGTCCATTAATGCCGAAGCGTGGCTCTCCCACGGACGTACCCATAATACAAGCTCTGCTTAGCTTGGGACTAGATGGCGTTGTGTGTTTAGATGTCCGAAATAGGAGATCAACCTAAAATAACAGCATTCGTGCATTAAAACACGACTATCGTTGATGAGTATGAGATAAGAAGACTCGAGAAGAATTGTCTGCTTGCGAATTGCGAATGCAATAAGTATAATGACCACCATTCTTTGACTCTGCTCACACTTTCCAATAGGCTGAGTAGTGTCCCGTAGGGCATACAGAACAACAATAGTTTCGGAGTTCATTATGACCGACAACATGACACGAGGATTATATATAACTAGCTGAACGTTTGATGTTGAAACCACAAAACTCAAAGCGCAAAACTAGTCTAAAAAGTAGCATAAGTTACTCCTTATATCATCAGCTATCTGCCTGTGAAAGACCCGTCGAAATCGGTCCAGAGGTTTCACAGATTAACCGGAATAAACAGAGAGATAAACAAAAAATGCTGTTTTGATATTGTTGTTCCGTGTGTACATAGATATGTATTTAGTAAAAAAACGCTTATATAGATATAACAGACACTCAAAAGATTATTTATTTGTATAAATGAACATCAGAAATCTATTTTTATTTTAATCTATTTGTAATTGATGTCGAAATGTGAATGTGTTTATGTAAACTACGCAATACACAATAAAATTATCAGTTAGGTGACGGAGTAGGAACACAGTCTCACCACCCCTGTTCACCCTGTGGGTGTCGTAAGAGCCGACCGAGGGAGCAAGGTACCAGGACAACAGCACTGTGAAGAGATGGAAAATTTGATCAAAACCCTATACAATCCATCCGGCCCGTGTGCTAGCCTAAAACCTTGCCATGAGTAGGCTTGAAGGAAGTTTGAAAGGTTTCACAATCGCTATATGATGTGAATACTAACGATGTCCTTCTAACCAGTTACGGCCACGGCAGCCAGTCTCAACGGAGATTAGCCAACTACGCAGGAGATATTATAGTGCAAAAGTGTGTGCGTAAACACAGGTGCACTCTCTGTTTCCTATCTCGCTCATAATCCGATGGGACGGTTAACCAACGTGTTCAGGGAGAGATCAGGCGCAGGACCGACAGTTTTACGTGCTCTCCTAGGCAGGGGGGTTCAGACCCCAACTTCCAAACTCCGAACTGTTATTAAGTATTTATATAATCATAAAAACTCAATAAAAGTTTTGGCCCGACCTGGGATTTGAACCTGAGACCTCTTGATTGGCAGTCGCTTACTTCAACCGCTAGACCAACTAGGCAGCTATAAAGACTGCCTCTGTGGCGTAGTGGTAGCGAATGCGACTGCTGTCCAAGAGGTCTCGGGTTCGATTCCTGAGTGTCCGACTCAATGTTTGTATGATCTGCAAATATTTGTTTCGGAGTTTGGATGTTTTCTATGTATAATATGTATGTGTTTACAAAAAAAAAGTATATAAGTATTAATTTCAGTTGTCTAGTACCCATAGTACAAGCTATGCTTAGTTTGGGACTAGATGGCGTTGTGTGTTAAAATGTCTGAACATATTTATTTATTTACTTATTTATTTATTTATACAGATAAATGAATGATGATTGAATATGAATAATATTCATGTATAGACAATACAAATACTGTTGCACGCCGAACAGACGGGTTGATTTGTGTCAAGTGTTCCATCTCTTCGCAGTGCTGTTGTCCTGGTAGTTAACTCCCTCAATCGGCTCTCAAGACATCCACCAGTCATATACTTACATTGTAATACAAAGTGTAGATAAATGACAGTAATTATATTACCTCCTGTAAGTATAAGAAAGCATATATTTATTATGTTTTAATGTCATTAACCTTCAGAAAGATAAAGTACCCATTTAAATAAATATTATTGTGGCCTAAATGGTCGTATAGGGTCAAAAACTGTTTGTTTTAAAGATAAAATTATAATAACAAACAATTAGGTATGTCTAACATGCATATCTCATTTATTTTTCCTCGTGGTGACGAATTAAGAAATCATATCAATACTGTTATTCATCACATGGGTATAAGAGCGGATTAAAGGGCTAGGTAAACAAACAACACTGGGAAGAGAAGGAAAACTTGATAGAATATAATATAATAGAATAGAATATACTTTATTGTACACCAGTTAAAATAGTTTACATTCAGAAGCATAACATATTAATGACCGTGTACAAATGGCGACCTTATCGCTAAAAAGCAATTTCTTCCAGGCAACCTTTGGATTTGACGAATTGACTGTAGAAATACGAATTCGTGGGTAATTTGGTGTGAAAAATAAATAAATAAAGGAAATCATTCAATTAACACAAATAATAATAATAAAAGATTTAATATTACAAATTAATACAGTCAAATAAATACATAACTATATACAATATCTACACTTTTGATATAAATGAATATACACCCCATGCCAATATGTATAATACAATACCCCATGTCTGACGAGAAACCTGTGTCCAGCAATGTGTATGGATCACCATACACACTGCAGGTACAGATTTATTTTCAATAATTATCAAATCATTGAATATAAATCTGTACCTATCAAGGCAGAAACTCGCTCATAGCCCAGTTGTACTCGGTGATTAGAAACAATCACCAGGTAAGCAACTACGGCGCGGTCAGAACCTGGATGGGTGACCGCTGGTTTTATGTATCGATAAACGTCTCCGTGATTCGGAGGTCACGTTTAGCGGTCGGTACTATTTGTTATCACAGGATAACAGTCGTGAAGCTTAGTTGGAGGCCTTTGGGCGGCTTACAAACATCCATCGGCAAGATTACGTAGTCTTGCCAGTACCCAACCCGCACTTGGCCAGCGTGGGGACGTATGGCCTTAACCCACTCCTGAGAGGAGATCCAAGCCCAGCAGTGACATTATGGGTTGTTGATTGATTGATAGACAAGGCAGAAACTGATAGACTGGTTCATAGATTGGTCGATCAACGTAGAGAGCCGCGTACAATGAAATTTTCCACAAATATTCTTTAGGTGACTTAGGTAGACACTAAGAAAGAATTGGAAAAAAGAAGCCCTGAGGGTGCAAATTTTGTTTAATTTCTACGCAGAAATGAACTGCGTGACGTGCGATATTGCGTCCCATGTCTGTTGGAAAGTGAGGACAGTGTTCTTACAAAGTCCGGCATTGTCATTTGTATGTTTTGAAAATTACATGTAATTTATTGAAAAGATATAAAGTTTTGAAAAAATGTATCTAGGCCATTTTCTACTCTACTATGTATAGTTTTTCTTGTAAAGCAAGACTTATACCGCTCGTTGTCACGGGTAGGCAGACCACGAACGGTATAACCTTTTCGACAAGTCAAGATAATAATATCGTAACTTTATTAATAATATTGTCGCGAATAAAACCCGTTGTGCAGTAAAACTTATGTGTAAAAGTTGCGAAAGTTTAAATACAGATACTACATATGTTATGACAAATTGTACTCACGTATATCTGATCTAATGAATGATTCATAAGATTTTCATAAACAATGTTTGTTTTGTGAATAGTAGTCTGGCACAATGATATTTTTGGTTAGAGTGAGCATTTGACAGTTCAGTTGCTCGAATGGCGTTGCCGCGGCTTTGATTTTCGGACTGGACAAATAATTATGTGATGAGCGAAACTGATGACAAACGATGAAACACAACAGACAATACTTGCTCTGAGTAGGAATCGAAGCTATGCCCTTTGACGGACTAGGACAGGCCTTAATACGATTTGTCTACTTTTGAAAAGAAGTTAATGTATAAACGTAACCTTAGCCGACCCGTGTCCACTTAGTTGGGCGTTTATTTTTTGTGGTGCAAATATGCTATGAAGTAATTCAATATATATTTATCAGTGTATAATATACAAAAATGCTTTCGGAGAATACATCACGAAGATTAAGAAGTACATCGTGGAATAAAAAGGATACTGCGTTGGGAAGAATACACGTTGTCCTGAGTTACCAATCGGAGTGTTTTGCACCACCACATGCGTGGTCGAAGTAGGATTCTTGGGAGAAGTCATCAATAGTTAATACACATTTATGTTAATCTGCCTGATCTTTATTTGTTCGTTAACGATCGTGAAAAAGACATCTGCACTTAACATATACAGTTTTGTATATATTCAAACAAAAGCTGAGTAAATACGGTACCATGGACCTTCTTTTTTTGTAGAACTACTGAAGACCAACAATTTTTGTGAATATTATGTTCGCTTATACCAAAACGTTTAGTCAGCGCATGCCGATAAAGCATCACATTCCGCGCGCTTTTACTATACTTGTTTTACAAATACTTTTACTTTTTAATAGTGTACTAATATTAGTAAATACACATACACACAGCTATATAGCTGTGTGTATGTGTATTTATATATGTATATATTTGTGTGTGTGTTTAAGACATATGTATCTTATATATGCCTATGTTTATGTAAGGTATTTCTTTCATTCTTTTGTGTACTGTTTGCACTCAGTTTATAAGAAAACCTCTGTGCATAACCTACCTTACAAGATTCCTTCACCACCCTAAGATTGACTGGAACAGAATGCCTAGGGCATTAAGTCCGCCAATGTTCAAAAGTGCATAAAGTTTTAAATAAATAAATAAAGTTTCTAACTTTGTTTGTATGCTTGTAGGGGGTAATCTTCGGAAGTACTGATCAGATCTTGAACATTCTTTCACGAACTGAAAGCGACACCATTCAGGAGTGACAAAGGCCATATTAATTATTATTATTTGACTGCCTCTGTGGCGCAGTGGTAGCGGATGCGACTGCTGTGCAAGAGGTCTCGGGTTCGATTCCTGAGTCGGACCAAATGTTTGTATGATCTGCAAATTTTGTTTCGGAGTTTGGGTGTTTTCTATGTATAATATGTATGTATTTAAAAAAAAAGTATATAAGTATTAATATCAATTATCTAGTACTGCTTAGTTTGGGACTAGATGGCGTTGTGTGTTAAAATCAATCATCAATCAACAACCCATAATATTCCACTGCTGGGCTTGGGTCTCCTCTCAGGAGAGGGTTAAGGCCATACGTCCCCACGCTGGCCAAGTGCGGGTTGGGGTCTGGCAAGAATATGTTGTGGCTACGTAAATCTTGCCGTTGGATATTTTCAAGCCGCCCGAAGGTCTCCCAACTATGCTTCACGACTGTTATCGTATGATAACAACCGGGACCGAATGCTTAACGTGACCTCCGAATCACAGAGACGCTCATGGTATCATGCCACCAGCGGTCACCCAACCAGGTACTAACCGCGCCGTCGTCGCTTGCTCTCGCTGATTGTTTCTAATCACCGAGTGCAACTGGGCTATGATCGTCCTCGTCCTGTGTTAAAATGTCTGAACATATTTATTTATGGAAAATATCATTGAAATCAGTGCAGAAGTTTGACGGTGAAAGGGTAACGGGGTTGCTTTCAAAACTATACTAAAACTAATCGACCCTGCAAACGTTGTTCTGCCATAAAAAAATCACGAGTGGGTCAGCTTTATCATTTAGGGGCATCAAAAATTGATGTTGGCGGGACCTACCCTATATGAATACAAAATTTCATAAAAATCGTTCTAGCTGCATCGTTACGTTGATGTCTGTCTGTCTGTGTGTGTATACACACACAGTGTGGCGTCATAGCGCTCATACGGATGAACCGATTTCTATGCGGTTTTTACATTTGAAAACCAGTTTCATTGCGGTGGTTCTTAGCTATGTTTAGATAATATCGATCAAGCAATGTAAGAGTATCAGCTCTTTTCCAAAATGATGTAAGGCATTTTTGGTGTTTGATTACTCGATTAAGTGCTTGCATAGATGGTTTTTTTTTTAATAAATTTTTGCTTGTTAGCTGTCCATTGTACAAAAGTATATTTAAATCAGTTCTATTATGCTGAACAATTTACCAATATTTTATCAATTATCGATAATGGCCAAAATTCCTAGTTTCGGTGACATTTTTAAATGTTTATTTCACTACATATTTATCGAAGACTTTATCGGCTATAAGACTCGGTTTTTTCAATATCGACATAAGTAGGTACTCTTTGTTTAGAAGAGGTCGTTCACTTCGAATATTTACTGACCTAATTTTATTTTATTTATTTCTTTAATAAAAGACATCTTCCATAAAAGAGATACATACTTTTAGTGTCGCGGGGACATAACAAACATATATGAAATTAACAAACATTGACTACACGGTTGGCCTAGTGGTTTCAGTGGTCGCCACACCGCTTCCTACTGCGCCAAGTGTTGTGGGTTCAAATCCTACATGGTACAACACTTTGTGTGATCCATAAATTGTTGTTCGAAGTCTGGGTGTGCTTTGTGTCCGTTTCATGTATGTTTGTAAAGATCCCCGTGGCACAGGAATTTATATTCCTAATGAGGGAGTTGTCTTTAAAAAAAAAAAAAAAGACACAAAGAAACAGTGCTGTCCTATGTGGAATTTGAACCCACAACACTCAGCGCATTAAAAAGCAGCGTAACGACCGCTTAAACTACTAGGCAAAAGGTGAATGATGAGAAACCACTGGAATCGTTAGATTAACACCATCTATGCAAAACATTTAAATTTAAATCGTCATCATCAGCCTATTGCAGTCCACTGCTGGACATAGGCCTCTCCAATTGCACGCCACTTAGTTCGATGCTCGGCTTCTCACATCCAGCTCCTACCAGTCGTATTGCGAAAATGGACTTTCTATACTAAGACATGGCAGCGTTTCAATAGCTCAAATTTAGTTAGTGTTTTAAATTTCATTTTGAAAATTAGTTTGATTATTTTCAAGCCTATTTATATATTTTTCTATGCTATAGAGATGTAAATGATTAGATTAAAAAATAAAAAAATAATGCATATTCCCTATTGTAGGCGGACGTTAAGAAGTAAAATTACATACACTACAACACAGCCAATAAACTAGTCCACTACACAATAATACATCCCGGTCAACACACTATAAATTAATCTCAAGTTGGCTTAGAAAAAGTTGAAGAATGTGTTCAATGTCCATCTAGTTCCAACAGGAATTATAAGAAAAAATCAGTGCCAACTAACTGTTTCCTTTCGACGTGCGGTTCGCGTTATAAATGTATTTAACACGGATGTATCCTCCAGGGTTTATGGGCTTAACTTACAACTTGTCCAGCTTAGGCCCGCGGTAGTTCTAATTCCTCTATAACAATAATCGATGGTAGAGGTAGCCTAAAGAAAAGTTGCCTAAGTTATTCCTTATATCATCAGCAATCTGCCAATGTAAGTCGGAAGTTTCGACCTAGCCGTTCTAGAGTTTAGGGGGAAAAAGCATAAAAGATAGATTTTTGATATGAGTATCGTATATG
Organism: Hyphantria cunea; assembly: GCA_003709505.1. Lineage (NCBI taxonomy): Eukaryota > Metazoa > Arthropoda > Insecta > Lepidoptera > Erebidae > Hyphantria > Hyphantria cunea. The sequence goes on from PKRV01001248.1 coordinate 44,243, forward strand.
TTTTCACACGTATTCAGTGAAAAGCTGTTATTTGAAATAACAAACAGACATTTTGACTGGTTCGGGTCCCGGGTCAGACCAAATGTTTGTATGTGCTGCAAATATTTGTTTCGAAGTTTGGGTGTATAATATGTATGTATTTACAAAAAAAGTATGTATATATGTATTAATATCAGTTGTCTTGTACCCGTAATACAAGCTCTGCTTAGTTTGGGACTAGATGGCGTTGTATGTTAAAAATGTCGTAAAAATATTTATTTATTTTATTTTATTTTCTAAGCAACGGGTTTTTGGGTGGAGACCGCGTCTCGGCAAACGTAGTGTAGGACGTCCACAGCCCAGGTGGAGCGATGATTTACGCGGGACGGCTGGCAGGAGCTGGATGCGAGAAGCCATAGATCGAACTAAGTGGCGTGAAATTCGAGAGGCCTATGTCCAGCAGTGGACTGCGATAGGCTGATGATGATGATGATGATGATGATGAAGTAGATTTGAATACCCAGTTGAAGCTATTTGGAATGATGGCTGGTTAAATTTAATTTGAATTGACGTTTGACGAAACGTCAACGAAAATTACATTTTAATTGACCATTAGTTGATAAAAATAGTAATAAATAGATAACTAACATCAAATTTAAGGCAAATAGTACATTTTAAATTACTATACTCTTCTAGAATATGTATGAAATACATTTATTTATTTGTTTTTTATTTATAAACAATTAGCTAAACCAAGCGATGTTAACTGCAATACAACGCTCCACATATTCATCTAAAAAGTAGCCTAATTTAATCCTTATATCATCAGCTATCTGCCAGTGAAAGTCCTGTCAAAATCAGTCCAACCGTTGTAGAGATTAACCAGAACGAACAGACAGCCAGAACCTTATGTTCTGTTCAGACAACTGTCAACAAATAAACGGTGTGAAACAATGCTTGCGCTGTATTTCACCGACTAAGGACACCGGAGCCACAAACCCCTACCCTTTCCCCATCCCCCAAAGGCTGGCAACGCACCTGTGACGTCTCTGGTGTTGCGGGTGTCCATAAGCGACGATAACAGCTTACCATCAGGCGATACGTCTGCTCGTTTGCCCACTATTTCATAAAAAAACTGATACTTTATTAAGAACTGGTGAAACTGAGCCTATGTATTTTAAAAATCTTTTCCCTAGCTCTTATTATGCCCAAGATTAGTAGGTTCGCTATTAGTTCAACCTATTTCGATATTGGATCTCCGCAACTCTGAGTGAGAACTCAATTCGAAGGTATTTTTTTGCGTCCCCTTGTGAGAGACTGGAGTCCATACTAGAGTCAACCCTGGGTTACAGACCTCCAGGCCTCATACCAAACATACAGAATTTAACACAAAAGCAGTGAATAAAATCAGTAAAATACAACAGTGCTTCAACGAAGGTTGAACTAATTGTCAGTGGATTTGACGCTACTGACTTCCCAATAACGATTGCCATAAATGTTCATGGGAATCGGGACTTAACATGCTATCTTAGCACCAGGCGTAAAAAACCGACAACTTCGTACTCCGGGCTGTTAATAAGAATTTCTTGTAAGAAAAACTCAATTACCCATGTTGGGCCGGTTCGGGAACTGGACCCGAGACCTCTTGATCAGCATTCGCAAACCAATTGCCCTACGAGGCAGGATAGTTTAAAAGTAACAATAATATTATCTACGGCAATACGAAATGTTAATCACATCTTCCAATCTCCAATAGTATATCTAATGTCGCAACATTTTCAAGTGTTTACCCATTTATGAGAAATTTATGCAACACATATGTACATCTTTGGTGTTGTAATTTTTGTTTGTCAGTCGATAAAGCACTCGGAAAATGTTCTACATATCGAGTTAAGCAATTTAACCATTGATTTTATCTATGGAGAATGATTTGCTCTCGAAGTTTAATCATTGATTTATCATATCGGAGTTTTGATAATCTGTATTTACCTATATATATAAACAAATTAGAGATATAACATGTACAAATATTAAGAAGTCTTGGGACGGAGTGCTTCTCTCGTGAAAACTTGTGAAATTGAATGTAAGTCGGTAAGGTTCTGTCTGTCTATGCCTGTAAATATTCGGCCATTTTGTGATATATTTGTATTTTGTTGATTAGCTAATAATTGTGTTATAGTAGCCATATTAGTCTTACGTTATTTTTTTTTTTTTTAATAAATAGAGTGACTGTAAACAGAGTGAGTGTTGATTTATTTATTTTATTTAATAATCTATACAAATGAACAATATTGATGTCTGTTTGTAATTTCAAATAAACAACGTTTCAGTAAATGCATATGAAAGTATATTATGGTACATACATATATACTTTTTTAAATTTTTGTCCGTCTGTGTGTTCGGGTAATCTCTAAAACGATTAGACTGGTTTTGACGTGACTTTCGCTAGCAATTAGTTGAGATAAGGAGTTACTTAGGGTGCTTTTTTAGACTAGCTTTGTCCCGACTTGTTACCCCCGGTTGTTATTGGAAAGAAAAACCAACAATTGCGGTGTGTAGCTAGAAACTTATGAGACTATATAAAAAAAAAAAAAAACAACAACCCATAATGTCCCACTGCTGGGCTCGGGTCTCCTCTCAGGAGAGGGTTAAGGCCATACGTCCCCACGCTGGCCAAGTGCGGGTGGGGACTGGCAAGACTACGTTGTGGCTACGTAAATCTTGCCGTTGGATGTTTTTAAGCCGTCCGAAGGCCTCCAACTAAGCTTCACGACTGTTATCGTATGATAACAACCGGGACCGANGGGCTCGGGTCTCCTCTCAGGAGAGGGTTAAGGCCATACGTCCCCACGCTGGCCAAGTGCGGGTGGGGACTGGCAAGACTACGTTGTGGCTACGTAAATCTTGCCGTTGGATGTTTTTAAGCCGTCCGAAGGCCTCCAACTAAGCTTCACGACTGTTATCGTATGATAACAACCGGGACCGACTGCTTAACGTGACATCCGAATCACGGAGACGCTCATGGTAACATGCCACCAGCGGTCACGCATCCAGGTACTGACCGCGCCATCGTTGCTTACCCTCGATGATTGTTTCTAATCACCGAGTGCAACTGGGCTATGAGTGCCTTGATGAGACTATATAACAACTAATACAGCACAGTGAACTCTCTCACCTACAGAATAGAGTCGCAAATAAACAAATCTTAAATATCAGCCCTTTCTAACGACGATGTGTATGTGTGAGTCTGTCTGTGGCATCGGCTTTCAAACTTGTTGATCGATTTCGATGTGGTTTTATTTTATTTGTAAGCCAGATTCCTTGCGGTGGTTCTTAGACGTAGACTGCCTCGTTGGTCTAGTGGTTAGCGTAAGCGACTGCAGATCAAGAGGCTTCGGGTTGGATTCCTGGGTCGGTCTGCTGTTGGGTTTTTTTTTCTCAAGAAATGAATATGGAGTATAGAATATGGCGGTGTATCCCGCCCGTGCCTCGGAGAGCACGTTAAGCCGTCGGTCCCGGTTTTCACGAACATCTATGGTCATCGTTATTGGGAAGTCAGTGCCCTCAATTATGCTGACAACTAATTCCACCTTCGAATTCAGTTCACCTTCAGGGTTGCGGAGGTCCGATGCCAATGCGATCCGTGTAAAAACTGTGATATTCAGGTAAAAACATTTGAGCTAGTAGCCGACCCCAAATCTTGGGAATAATAAAGGCTAGGAAGAAGAAGGTTCTTAGCTTTGTTTGGTAAATATCGGTCCAGCAGTGTAAGAGTATCAGCTCTTTTCCAAACTGATGTTAGACGCATGATTACTCGATTAAGTGCATGTGTAGCGGTTTTCTTTTTAATTTTAATCAATGTTACCGTTCTTCACGTATGAACTTTCATGACAATTACTTAGCTGTGAAATATCACAATTGACTGATCATGACCTAGCTTTGTCACCATGTCTGACTGTACTATAAATTTACGTACGAGTGTTTGAAATAAATCACCAAGACTTTTGATTTTTAAACTGGTGTAATGGCAAACACTCATTTGATCTCTTTATAGACGGTGCGGTATATTTTGATTCTGCGCAAGCATGCTATGTTGGGTCTACCCACATTTAAGTACAATATGTCTAGTTCGAAATCTAAATCTAAAATTTATTTAAATACATTTACCAGGATATAACAGTGAAGTAATCACTGGGTTAGGCTGTAATTATATAAAATTACCTGACTTAATGTCGGGATCATTGATTATAAACGCAGAAATACCTGTCATGTTTAGTAGTGTTAATAAATCACTATTGTTTATTTTTTCTGTATTATTTTTCGTTTTTCGATTACATGTGACTGTTGTGATGTGTATTACATTGTGATATATGTTGGTTTGGCGTGGTTGTGATACTTTTGTGTCGAGATAAATCAGTAAGTTGGATCTATTATTCTGTTATATATGTTGTGTGGGTTTGCCCACCTTTTGATACAGTGTACCTAGTTTGGCTAAATAGATCTGGTTTTTATGATACGTTAAAACCTGGGAAGAAACCAATGTCTAAGATACAGGCTCGGCCTAGTTTAGACGTTAGTGATCATAGCCATATTGTAGACACCCAGTTTAAGAGTATATCATTAACAAAACAATTGTATTGTCGTGGTGTTAGTATTATATCAATAAAGAATTATTATTATAATTATTATTATTAAACAAGTTTTATTACAAAAAATTATGTATTAATCCCTCAGCCCTCTGCTGCAGCTAACATATCAACAACGGACTGGCTGCTTTAACAGTAAACATACAACAACACTGCGGGGAACAGCAGTATTGTTGTATATTTACAACAAAAATCGCTGGTAGTAGTAGTCAAAAAAAAAATAACCTGATTTACTTCCTATATTATCTGAAATACCCACCAGCGGTGCTCATAGCCCAGTTGCACTCGGTGATTGGAAACCATCACGATTCGGAGGTCACGTTAAGCAGTCGGTCCCAGTTGTTATCATACGATAACAGTCGTGAAGCTTAGTCGGAGGCCTTCGGGCGGCTTAAAAACATCCAACGGCAAGATACGTAGCCACAACATATTAACGCCAGTGCCCAACCCGCACTTGGCCAGCGTGGGGACATATGGCCTTAACCCTCTCCTGAGAGGAGACCCGAGCCTAGCAGTAGGACATTATGGGTTGTTGATGATGATGAAAGCCCCATCACTATCGGTCCAATCGTTCCAGATATTTTAAGTCTAGTTTTTTTGTAGTACCATGTATACTTTCAGATTATGCATATAGTGAGAACCAATTTTAAATGACAAATAAACAGTTGCATTTTATTTATCAACATAAACCATCATTAGTCCACCGCTGGTCATAAACCTCTCTTTTAAACGGAGGTATTACTGTACCACTCAGTTGTGGGCTGTTGAGGAGTCTTCCACCTCTTCGCAGTGCTGTTGTCCTGGTAGTTTGCACCCTCAGCCGGCTCTTACGACACCCAAGGGGTGAATTAGGGTGGTGGCACTCCTTATACATATATTTAAAACATTATTTCTTTAACAGGTAGCCATGCAGTTGTTCCAGCTGCTTGCTGTGGCAGTGATTGGAGCGTATGCCGTCCCCATCCAGGATGATATCTCTCCCCGGCCAGGCGAAACTTGTGGATATGAGGTACTCCCGTCTTATATCTTTGACCTATGTGTAAGTTCGTCTTTTTCTCTCTCCATACGGGCCTATAAAATTGGAGGGCTGCCCTGAATTTCCTTGGGATCCCGTCATCAGATTTTGACATGGTGTCTATAAGACCACCTCGATAGTATACCCTTGCAAAAGTAAAAGGAAATTGAGAAAAAAAAACATAAAGAATTTTCGTAGCTTTTCTCGTTGGTGTAGTGGTAGCGTATGCGAATCCTGTGATTAAGGTCTCGGATTCTATTCCCGGGTCAAACCAAATGTTTGTATGATCTGCAAATATTTGTTTCAGAGTTTGGGTGATTTTATATGTATTATATGTATGTATTTACGAAAAAACGTTATATATGTATTTATATCAGTTGCCTAGTACCCCTAACATAAGTCGTGCTTAACTTGGGACTAGATGGCGGAGAGTGTGTTTGAGTTCCAAAATATTTATTATTATTTATTATCGGAATAGTCGGTGCACATAAATTTATACTCTATACAAATAAATGAAATTAAATAAATTAAATGGATGAATGAATTAATACAAATATTAAAATATCCGCTTTTTACTAAAGTCATGTATGTATACGCGGTATATATGTATACCAAAATAATGTTTTTACAAATTTCGTCTGTCTATTTGTTCCGGCTTATCTCTGGAACGGCTGGACCGATTTTGACTGTACTTTCACTGGCAGATAGCTGATGATATAAGGAGTAACTTAGGCTACTTAGATTCGCCTCGCGGCGTTAACCGGAGTTACTGTTGACTACACGTTTGGCCTAGTGGTTTCAGTGGTTGCCACACCGCTTCCTACTGCGCCAAGTGTTGTGGGTTCAAATCCTACATGGGACAACACTTTGTGTGATCCATAAATTGTTGTTCTAAGTCTGGGTGTACTTTGTGTCCTTTTCATGTATGTTTGTAAAGATCCCCGTGATAATGAAATGTATATTCCTAATGCGGGAGTTGTCTTTTAATGAAAAAACAAAAAAAAAACTGTTATACTGAAGGACTCGGCTAGTAAATAAATAAAAAGCATTTTTGTTTTTGTAACATTTTTTATTAATACTCCACCCCTGCTGGTCGGAGCGTGACGATACATTGTGTCGCGCGGGACTTTACGAAAATAAGGAACACAAATAATAACAATATGGTACAACTTTATTTTGTTCAAGGAAACTAACACACGATAGTCCAGTTTGTAAACAATTAAGCGCCAATAGCAATATCAACAGATACTTATGTTAATATGTTTTCTTACGATAAACATGTAATGGTATCCTCAGATAAACTTTGACATTCACGCTGTGATTAGACCTCTAACTCGCTATCATCACGCCTACTATTCCGAAAAGGGCAATTGCTATTGTTGATTTTAATATACACATCTATACAAATAAATAAAATTGTAGTGTCTGTTTGTAATTTTAAAATAACAGCTTCTCACTAAATGCATATGAAAGTATATAAGGTACTTATGAAAATCGTTTTTTTTCAATTTTGTCTGTTTGTGCCGGCTAATCTCTGGATCGGATGGACTGATTTTGATGGGACTTTCACTGACAGATAGCAGATGTGATAAGTAGTAACTTGGGTTGATTTTTTTTAGACTAGATTTCTCAGGTCGTCTAATATATAAATAACTCGTGTCACAGCGTTTTTGATCACACACCTCAAAAACACCTTAAACGACTTGACGATTCTTTTTGTGTATTTGATAGGAATTATTTATTTATTACTTTATGCATAATTACATGCATCGGCGGACTTCATGCCTAAGGTATTCTCTGCCAGTCGACCGATTGAGCGATGCAGAGAAAAAGCGAGGTAGGTGCACTTAATAGAAATTATAGCTATAGTGGTATATTTATATATATTCTATACGAATAGGTCATAAAGAATTTACATGAGCTAAGACAGCTAGTATAAGTATATATTACATCAACGTCGACGAACCTCGAGGTCAAACTTATAATGTCTCTCTTTATGCATCAGGGGTTAAAAATACCTTTTGTTTGTTACTCCACCCGTTTCTATGTCGATAATCGCATCAGAATTTGATTCAAGTCGAACTTTACAAGTCTTATTTGTTGTTATAAACGACATATCTACGTCGTTATATCGACTATATCTCATATCGACTTAAACTTTCATAATTACTGCTATGGGGGTCTACCTACGATAGTCTACGATTAAATCTTAAGGTGTGTAACCATTTCTTTGTTTTTTATCGATCGATGTTACCGAGTCTAAACCTCTGCTTCTAGAAGGGAGGACTGAAACAGTGGCAACGTATTTATGACTCTTGAATTATAGGTGGCAATTGGATGCCCATCAGGTAGTTGTTTAACAACTGGTGACTCCTCTGCTCATTTACTTTCTGATACCCTAGAAATAAATTTTAGCGTGTGGCTTCTAGTTAGAATCATAACTATGTTCACCTCTATATACGGGCATTCTTAAAAAAAGAAAAAGTACCTACCACAAGTAAAACATTGGGTCTAAAACTTAAATAATAATAATTTATTAACATTTTACAATTTTTTTGATTTACAATGTAAGCTTATAACAACGTAAATATTATAAACGCATTCTGTGTAATAGTATTGTAAATCTCACTTTTGGTGGCTCCTATGGCAGTCAAGCTAAGATTAATCTTGTCTTATCAGTGCCAGGGTTCCCTCTGACGATTTCACATGGAGTTTCATAGACTTGTTTCAACCGCACCAAAAAGGTGGATTTTATTATTCTAATGTATGAGCCATAATACTGCAACGTTTCGTGTAAATCCGTTCAATAGTTTTTGCGTGAAATAGTATCAAACATCCAAACAGCAATCCTCATATACACGTTTATAATATAGGTAAGTAGATTGGCTGGTGCACCTCTTTATACCATGGGAGAGCCACGCTTCGGCATGAATGGGCCGGCTCGACCGGAGTGATATACCACGGCCTCACAGAAAACCGGTGTGAAACAGCGCTTACGCTGTGTTTCATCGAGTGAGTGAGGATACCGGAAGCCCATACCCCAATCCAACGCCCCCTATCCCCTCACCATCCCCCTTCCCCCCAGGCCGCCATAGTGTGGGTCACCATGCTGCATTGTTCGTTTTCGAATTGAGGATGGTGACCACCACTCTTGGATTCTGCTCATGCTTTCCATCAGGCAGAGCAGAGTCATTTTGGCAGCTTAAATATGAAAAAAAAAAATATACATCAGGGGTTAAAAATACCTTTTGTTCGTTACTCCACCCGTTTCTATGTCGATAATCGCAGCAGAAGGTGGATTTTATTATTCTAATGTATGAGCCATAATACTGCAACGTTTCGTGTAAATCCGTTCAATAGTTTTTGCGTGAAATAGTATCAAACATCCAAACAGCAATCCTCACATACACGTTTATAATATAGGTAAGTAGATTGGCTGGTGCACCTCAATTTGTGAGGTGAGGCAGGGAGGATTCCAGAAGCCTCCTGGATCTTATTACGACTGCCGAGGTAGGCCGCCGCGGGGTAGTTGGTAGACCCTTCTTCTGTTTTAATTATTTATTAATAATATAATTTTAGTTATTTAGATTAAAACAAAACAGGAATTCAAAAGGGGAATATTTTTCGCACCATACCCTCCGCGAGTCCCACACGCGACCTTCGTCTCCCCCATTACCCTTTTGAATTCCTGTTTCGTTTTAATCTAAATAACTAAAATTGAGATTCAGTTTACAACCCGCTAAAATTGAAAACCTACACAATGAAGCACTTAATCGAGTAATGAGGAGACGCCAAAAATGCTATTCACCGTTTTGGAAAAAAGCTGTTACTCTTACACTGCTGGACCGATATTAACAAAACGTAGCTGCCTCGGTGGCGCAGTGGTAGCGTACGCGACTGCTGTCCATGAGGTCTCGGGTTCGAATCCTGAGTCGGACCAAATGTTTGCATGATCTGCAAATATTTGCTTCGGAGTTTGGGTGTTTTCTATGTATAATATGTATTTATTTACAAAAAAAAAAAGTATTTATGTATTCATATCAGTTGTCTAGTACCCATAATACAAGCTCTGCTTAGTTTGGGACTAGATGGCGTTGTGTGTTAGATGTCCGAAATATTAAAAAAAAAAATAGCTAAAAACCACCGCAAGGAAACTGGCTTTCTAGTTTAAAAAAACCACATCGAAATCGATCCACTCGTTTGAGAGCTACAATACCCCAGACAGACACACACACACAGATATACATCGACGTCAAACTTATAACGCCCCTCTTTTTGCGTCAGAGGTTAAAAAGAACAGGAGGGGCCACCTACAAGTAGTAGGTGGCCCGAGGCACGTTGAGGTTCCAGGGATTTCCTTCTGAGGGTACACCTGGTTCCCCAGCTTCTAGTACCCGAGATGGTTTCGAGTCTGACATAACCACCAGTCGGTGGTATCTGAGGGGATTGCCCCTCCCCTCCCCTTTGCTTCATTCCCTTTGGGGAAGGAAACAAGCATGTAAATAAGTACTCTATCAGTCAAATCTACTATTCATACTACAAGCTCTGCTTAGTTTAAGAATATGTGGCGTCTTGTGTCGTCATATATCTGAAAATTTTATATTATTCCTTATTACAGAGTTGTCCAAAAGTAAAGCCGGGTCTTCTCAACGTACATATTGTGCCCCATACACATGATGACGTCGGCTGGCTGAAGACTGTCGATCAATACTACTACGGAAGTAAGTATTACAATTTATTTTCTTAATATTGTTACATTTAACAAGTAACGAATTGTTAAAAAACCTAACTGCGTCAAAATTTGCCATCCTTAATATATTTGTAGGGACACATGTTTCTAGATTTATACAAGCCCGACAGAACGAGCGGCACAAGACAGTCGTTCTCGGTCAACTATCCTGTCATGACAACTTTCATGACAGTTGAGTTGATGACGATTCAATTCAAATTGTCCGTCAGTCAATTACAAATTTCTGTTGTCCGTCAGTCAAATACTAACGTGATATACAGTTTCCTTAGTAAGTTCCTCAGTACCTTCAGTAAAATACAAACTGTATAGACTCTAGCGATAATGTGCAGCGTTGTGCATTTTTTTGTGATGGGTATAAAATGTTAATTTCGCGTCAGGACACGTGACCTGATCGAAAATTCGTAAGATGGAGGAAGAGCAGACCATAAATTGTCATGTTTGAGTATGATAGCGCAGTAAATGAATATTGTATTTTACCGCATAAATGATAGTACTTTTATACTGATAATTAAAGCAATTCGTGCAAAATTCTTCCATAACCATTCCAAAATACCAAAAATGCACAACGTTAATATTCAAGTTTTTACTTCTGCCGGCACTCACGGAGTGCAACTCGTTTTTTTTCTTTTTAAATTAGAAGTATATCCTACTCTTGAATAATTCTTATTCATTCGCTGCGAACTTCAATAAATTTTCAGGTCGCAACAACATCCAAAAGGCTGGCGTCCAGTATATATTGGACTCCGTCGTCAAAGAACTGTGGGAAGATCCCAAGAGGAGGTAGGGATATATTATATTTGTTACTTTTTCTGATTCACTCCAGGCACACTTTCGTAGTCGAAATGCTACAGCATAACTTGAACTCAAATTTTGCCGTGAATTAATAAATCAACTTGAATTTTTTCGACCCGTTTTTGCAACATTTTTTACTGATACTCCGTTCTTTTAGCGCGTAACGTGATTAAATATAGTCTTCCTTGATAACTGAGTTATATAAAACTTGTATATTTCTTCCAATCGAGGCAGTACTTCTTGAGATTACCTCCGACAAGCTCACAAACTTCTACTTTGTAATATAAGTACAAATTCACGTGAAGTAATTACGTATCCTTGTTAACGAAAATCATGCGAACGGGTTAGTAATAAATTTGACACAGTTTATAGAAGAGAATTGCAGAAAGTTAATACTGTTTTATAACATGTTTTTTTAAGTTATACTTCTTTTGCGTTAGGAAAAATGATGAGAGTAAATTTTCAGGATGCGCGCGCGTCACCGAAAACCGTCACCCTGAAGTTTTTTTTTTTTTTTTTCACATTACAAATTTACACTAATAATTCACAGTTTTCGTATCACATATAATTACAAATAATGCACTGCTGATACTTAAAAAGGAAAACCTGTGCTATAAGTATCAGCAACTATTTATATGGCATTTAGCTATAGCTAGTCAACATTTTAGTTTTTCAAATTTTTATCGTGTTACGCACAAAGAAATATGACCTCTGACGCGTGTACATAAGTACACACGCACTTTCCTTTTATAAAAATGAAATAACAATAACTTGACTACACGGTTGGCCTGGTGGTTTCAGTGGTCGCCACACCGCTTCCTACTGCGCCAAGTGTTGTGGGTTCAAATCCTACATAGGACAACAATTTGTGTGATCCATAAATTGTTGTATTGTAAAGATCCCCGCGACACAGGAATTTTTATTCCTAATACGGGAGTTGTGTTTAAAAAAAAAAAAATTCACACTATCAAGCGTTCGACACACACACAAATGTATAATTTTTTGTTCCTGTAGTCAAGCTAAGGAGATATTAATAATATTTATCTATAGTCTTTTTAAAAGTCTAAAGTAGTATGTAATGTTTGATTAAAGAGGTTTGAAAGAGTTGAGTTTGAGTTTTGAATTGTGGGCGATTTTTGTCCACTGTGCGACCAATAGTTAATTGTATTGTATTAATAACTTGTCTTAGATTCATCTATGTGGAGACGGCGTTTTTCTGGAAGTGGTGGGTTCGCCAATCTGAAGATATCCAGCACAAAGTCCACACGTTGGTCAGACAAGGCCGACTTCAGTTCGTGGGAGGCGCTTGGAGCATGAATGATGAAGCAGCATCGCACTACCAGAGCACTATCGATCAGTTTACATGGGGTTTGAGGTTTGTATATAAAAGATTGATCATCTAAAAAGGACCAGCATAACTGTAGATGTGATTATTGAAATTGTTCTTCATCACAAACCCGACTCTGATGTCAAACTAGACAGCTGAGAAACATACTTATATATTACTGAATACATACGTATCCTAATATATTAGACAAAGATGGGTTAGCTACTATAATATTTATAACTCAAAACGGCTAGACCGAATTTCATGATGTTTATATTTTTTGGATTTACCTGAATAGAAGAATTACTATTGAGATAAAAAATCATCTTCTCAGATACTTTGGGCTAGTTTTTTTTCAACCGCCCTTGTGTTTGTTAGCTTTTGCGGTAAATATTTATATAATAGACATGTGTCCTTCATTAGAATTTGTTGATTTCTTGTAATTTTTACCCGACTGCGAAAGGAGGAGGGTTATGTTTTTCGTGTGTGTGTGCCTGTATGTATATATGTATATCTCTTTTTGCCACGCCCTAGAGCCTAAACGGCTTGTCGTATTTTTATATGAGTGGTGTCAATAGATTCGTCCTTGTCGTGAGAGTGACACTGGGTACATCAAAATAAAAAAAAACTAAATTAAGGATTTTTGAGCTAAAAGTAATCTCAAGTATCAAAAGTCAAGCGAAAATATATCAAAATAAAGATTTTTTAACGGTGATTACGAATATATAACTTATATGTTTAATATCTGATATTGATTCACGCAGTCTGGTTTTTTTTGTAATTTATTACTTATTTGTATATATACAATAAAGATATAAATAAAATATTTTAAATATAGTATCCCCATGTCAATATTTAGCGCGCTGAAAGCATGACAGTTAGACAAGAGTTATTTTCGAATTTATAATATTTTAGTGTAAATGATTTTTGAAAACTGTAAATCTTATTTTTTATTTTTTTACAGCAAATTGAACAAAACATTCGGCGTTTGCGGTCAACCTCGGGTTGGTTGGCAGATAGACCCCTTCGGCCATTCTCGGGAGTTCGCTTCCCTTCTATCTATGATGGGCTATGACGGGCTGTTCCTCGGGCGTATTGACTACCAGGATAAGGGCACCAGACTCAGGGATAAATCTATGGAGATGCTGTGGCGAGGAGATGATGATCTCGGTATGACTCTCTGTCTTTCTTACCTGTTGATGTTTCTAGCCATTTCAGTGTTTAAGCGGTCGCCCCTCTTTCGTCGTGTTTTGTTCGTTCATACCTCACATGGGACAACACTGTGCGATCCACAAATTGTTGTTCTTAATCTAAGTGTTCTGTTCAGCCGTATCTGGTATTTCTGTAAAGACCCCACGGCACAGAATACGTTCCTAATGCGTACATTGTCTTTAAAAAAAAGAATTAAGGTTTTGAATAGCTAATTGCATGACAAAGGCTTGTGTTTAGCAAGGAGGTCTTTTTTTATGGGATAGGTGGCAAACGAGCAGACGTATCGCCTGATGGTAAGCGATTACCGCCGCCCATGGACACACACAACACCAGAAACGTCACAAGTGCGTTGCCGGTCTTGGGGGATGGGAAGGAAGATGAGGGGAAGCGTTGAATTATGGGCCTCCGGTATCCTCACTCACTGGGTGAAACACAGCGCAGGCGCTGTTTCAGATCAGTTTTCTGTGAGGCCGTGATACCACTCCGGTAGAGCCGGCACGTGTATGCCGAAGCGTGGTGGCGCGTGTTGTACGCAGAATTTCTTTTATCAAAGGCTATTACACCTCTTTAATCCAAGATTTCATAATGGCTACTTTTGACATTCAGTATGACAGTATAGACAGAAAATAATCACCTCTTTAGTTTTTTTTTTTTTTTTTTTAAAGACAACTCCCGCATTAGGAATATACATTCCTGTGTCGCGGGGATCTTTACAAACATACATGAAACGGACACAAAGTACACCCATACTTAGTACAACAATTTATGGATTACACAAAGTGTTGTCCCATGTAGGATTTGAACCCACAACACTTGGCGCAGTAGGAAGTGTCGTGGCGACCACTGAAACCACTCGGCCAACCGTGTAGTCAGTCATCACATTTATTTATGTCAGTTTGACTTGACATAAATACATTTGTGTATGTGTGTGTCAAATGCATGGTAGTGTGTGTAATGTTTTATTTGTTGATTTAATGTACTTTATAAGCATTATTATTGAAAAATATTAACGTTCTGCACTTCTCCTACATATAAATTATATGTGTGCTAAATTTCATACTCCTCCGTCCGCCCAATTTTTATAAAAAGGTGTCCAAAGTTTTTGCTTTACGTATTAATATATAGATTTCGTCTATACTTTAGTTAAACTTCTGTACAAGCTTTATGTTACTACTTTGGGATAAAATTTTCAAAAATACTTTCTTTTACCTCTAATTAGAAAGAAAGTTTTCAAGTGTTCCATCTCTTCGCAGTTCTGCTGTCCTGGTAGTTAGCTCCCCAAGTCGGCTCTTACGGCACCCAAGGGGTGATTAGTTTTGTTGTCACTCCGATTTCTTTATCCGTCCCTACACGGAGATACCATTTAATATTATACTTATTTCTGGTTTCCAGGTAAATCGTCAGACATCTGTACTGGTGCACTTTACAACACTTACTCACCACCACCAGGGTTTTGTTTCGACGTGTTGTGTAGTGATGAACCCATAGTTGATGACCCTGACTCACCATTGAATAATGTCGAAAGTAAGGTAAGGAAGTTCGATTTTGTACTCTTCTGAAAACGGATTCTTATTTAGTGATCTTCTCATGAAGATATTGACAGAAGTTTTGGTTTTATAGGAAAGGATTTTTTTTATTCTATGGCGTGTTCTTGATTAACCTAGATTAACAAGCGACCAAGTTTTCTAGCAGCGCACTTTTTTGGTTAAACCTAGTTCTCGTAGAAAGATCCGGATGGCATAAGAAAGCGGTTCCCGGATCTCTCCCGTCTCAGGCGTAGAGTGGCACACCTTGTGGTTTTAGTCGGTTCGATTCCGACACACCGCTCCCCCGCAAACCCTAGTGGGGTGAAGGCCCGAGGGGGAATCCACATGTAAAAAAATGGATTTCGTAGAAAAGAATCAATTAGAAGGAACATTATATTTTTATAATCGGTTCGATTCTGCAAGACCAGTTTACCGCAGCACCTGAGCTTACAACTGACATTAAAATATAGATTTATCTTTGTGATAGTCTTGAACGTCACTGGCAATTTACAACTAACGGGGTTCATCTTTAATGTGAATATTTTTAGTCGTAATGTATTGCTCTTCATCCATACATTAATTATCACCATCATCTTCCTAGCCTTTATTATTCCCAAGATTATTTTGAATCGGTTATTAGTTCAACCGGTTTTACCTGAATATCAGTTTTTACACGGAGCGACTGAAATCGGCAACCCTGAGGGTGAACTGCATTCTAATGTTGAACCAGTTGTCAGTTTATTTGATGGCTAGGCCTCCGTTATCCTCACTCACTCAGTGACAAGCGCTGTTTTCGCATATATATGTTACGGCCAGGTTAAAATGTTAATCAAAACAACTTTAAGCATCACTGAATAAGTTTAATACAAAAAAAATACTTTTGTACATAGAATTTTACGGAAAACAAAAATATTTCTGTGTCATTTGGTCGCTATCTGAAACCGAAGGAAAGTTAGCAACGCGCCCCCTCAGGACCAGCCGCCGCTGAACGCAACTTCACTTCTCTCACTCCATTCTGGTCGCTCACCTTCCTTGTCTGCCCCGAGATGGCGTTAATCGTAACATGCTGCCCGCGTTGAAAGCCCCTTCCTTGCTTGTCCCTAGATGGCGTTAATCGTAACATGCCGCCCGCGTTGAAAGCTCCTTCCTTGCTTGTCCCTAGATGGCGTTAGTCGTAACATACCGTCCGCGTTGAAAGCTCCTTCCTTGCTTGTCCCTAGATGGCGTTAGTCGTTACATGCCGCCCGCGTTGAAAGCTCCTTCCTTGCTTGTCCCTAGATGGCGTTAGTCGTAACATACCGCCCGCGTTGAAAGCTCCTTGCTTTCTTGTCCCTAGATGGCGTTCGTAACATACCGCCCGCGTTGAAATCTCCTTCCTTGCTTGTCCCTAGATGGCGTTAGTCGTAACATACCGCCCGTGTTGAAAGCTCCTTCCTTGCTTGTCCCTAGATGGCGTTAGTTAGTCGTAACACTTTCTTTAAAGCCGTGGTGTCACTCCGGTCGAGCCGTCCCATTCATGCCAAAGCGAATGATGAATTAGATCGTATTAGCAATTATACCAGCAGCCGGTGGCCGCGTTGACGCGGGCTAGCGAAAAGAGGGCTCGGGTCTTATTCAACACACAGTTCAAGATTTATTGGTCAATGCGATACAACAAGAAAACTATTGAAATTGTACCTCCAATTCCACCAGAGCTTCAATTATTTAATTATCCGTGTGGTGTACTGGTGCCAAGCTAAGAACAAGGAGTGTTGCCACATCTATTCAAAGTGAAGGAAGACTTAGTCAAAAACTCTTTTCTAAGATCAGGCCTATGTCCTTCTGTAACTTCTGTACAAATAATAAATAATTCGGACGTCTTACACACAACGCCATCTAGTCCCAAGCTAGGCAGAGCTTGAGTTATGAGTACTAGACAACTGATACATATATACTGTTCTTTTGTAAATACATACATATTATACATAGAAAACACCCAAACTCCGTAACAAATATTTGCAGGTCATACAAGCATTTGGTCCGAATCGGGATTCGAACCCGAGACCTCAAGAACAGCAGTCGCATACGCTACTATTGCGCTGAGACAGTTAATATAATTTTTTTTTAATCTTTAATAATTTAGAGACTTTTGTTACATGGTAATATGTTAGCCCCATCGTACCTTATCCTATGTTATATTCTATATAAAACCAAGTCAAAGCTTTTGATGCGTAAACATTCCGAATAATTCAAGTGCAACATTTGAGGTTGAGTTTCCTAAAATGTTAATAAACATACCAATATCATAAATATTTAAACCGTATTTATGCACCAACGCTTGTTCGATACTTGACACACTCCGTCAGTAAGTGTTGGACATCATCAAGAGTCCCACACAGCCATAGATCGAACTAAGTGGCGTAAAATTGGAGAGGCCTATGTTTTTTTTTTTATATTTAAGCTACCAAAATGACTCTGCCCTGCCTGATGGAGAGCATGAGCAGAATCCAAGAGTAAGGTTAGGTGGTCACCATCCTCAATGCGAAAAAGAACAATGCAGCATGGTGACCCACACTATGGCGGCCTGGGGGGAAGGGGGGATGGTAAGGGGGATAGGGGGCGTTGGATTGGGGTATGGGGCTCCGGTATCCTCACTCACTCGATGAAACACAGCGTAAGCGCTGTTTCACACCGGTTTTCTGTGAGGCCGTGGTATCATTCCGGTCGAGCCGGCCCATTCATGCCGAAGCGTGGCTCTCCCACGGTATGTCCAGCAGTGGACTGCGATAGGCTGATAATGATGATGATGATGAAGAGTCCCACATATATCACTGTCCGGTGTATCTACTTTCTTCATAAGATGTCCAAACTTCACAGACGGATAGTGTCCTGAGCGAAGTCTATGCGCCACAACAATAATATTTTTGTTCACTTTGCTATTAATGAACCAGGGTACGCGAGAAGGCTGATGCTGCATTGTCTTGAACGAAATACCTTTTTCTGTACTTTTTTCATCGAAATATTCTTTAAATTTATTATAACATATTTTTCTAACATAGCTAAGATGATCAGAATATAGTAATTTAATATTAATTAATATACATATATATTAATATTATATAGAGGTAAGGTTTCTTTGTTTGTATGGTAATTCTTTCAGTAACAGAAAGCGATATTAATCAGGAGTGACAAAGGCTATATTTTATTATGATTGAACAAAAAATTTAGTTAGAATACACGTGGCACTCGGGGGCTGCCGCGGTAAAGCTATTGCGTAGTGTTTTTTTAGTACTGTTTTATTATTCACACAAACAGCTGCTTACGTATTGGTCCGATTTCGGAGCAGCTCGTCTCGATCCGTGCGAGCTTCGTACAGTCTACACGCATACGTCTAGTCGCACGCACACAAACACCGTGCCGAAGTCTGCCGAACTGAAACGACATTAGACGATGTACGGCTTTCAACGTCGTACCGCTGTGCCGCTCGGAGTGGGGGTGTTAGGCTTATTTTCGTTACGGAATTTCTTAATTCGGTCGTCGCGCTCAAAGTCCGCGATAAAAGCTATGTAATAGCTTAAAAACAAAAGTATTTCGAAATAAAGTCAAAGAAAAGCGGGCGGTTAACACCCAGCGAAGGGAACAGGTCGACTAATGATAAACAATGAACTGTTATTGATTTCAAGGTTGCGACTTTTATGGGTCTTTGCACTAATTATTCAAAGGCCTACAGAACGAATAACATTCTAATTACGATGGGTGAAGACTTCCATTATCAGGATGCTGTGATGTGGTTTAAAAATCTTGATAAACTTATACAGTAAGTTGTTTTGAGGTTTGCGAGATATATAGGCTGTTACAGATTACAAGTAAAAATATTTTTTTAACCCAACCGCGCCAATTTCTGCCATCGTTATTAAATTCAGGATTTTTAAATAAGTTTTTTTATTTTGTTTTTTTTTTATTTTGATTTTCATGTAAGTCGAATCTATTGACACCACTCACATAAAAACACGACAAGCCTTTTAGGCTCTAGGGCGTGGCAAAGAGCCTAAACGGCTTGGCTTAAAAGAGGCAAAGAAATGTACATACATACACTCGAAAAATATTACCCTCCTACTTTCGCAGGCGGGTAATTAGTAATATTATATATTGATTTTATTAAAATTTATATCCTGATGAATTTTATTGCGAGTCCAAGACAGTTAAATTTTTGCCTAGAATTTGAATTGCTGCTGATCCATTGATTATTTTATTTTTTATTTAATTGTACACCCAGTTGCTGTTTCATTCAATGATATATATTTAAGAAAACAGTAATTTCTCTAAAAGACTACAGGCCCGTGTCGAAAATTGATAAAAATTAACAAAAAAATTAGTAAACTAATTGATACTACTTTCAATACCATTTAAACTAAAAACTAAACACCATTACTATGACATCGTATATAAGTTAAATGTATATATTTATAAAAAAGTCGTTTATGTACACTATATATAACTCGAAAACGGCTGAACCGTAAACAAATCGGTTATAATAAGAATAATTTTCAGACTTTTAACTCACAACGCCGTCTAGTC
This sequence comes from Hyphantria cunea, assembly GCA_003709505.1. Classification (NCBI taxonomy): domain Eukaryota; kingdom Metazoa; phylum Arthropoda; class Insecta; order Lepidoptera; family Erebidae; genus Hyphantria; species Hyphantria cunea. The sequence continues at coordinate 64,047 of PKRV01001248.1, forward strand.
CCAACCTAAGCAGAGCTTGTACTATGGGTACTAGACAAGTGATATATAATACTTTTTTTTGTAAATACATACATATAGAAAACACCCAAACTCCGAAACAAATATTTGCAGATCATACAAACATTTGGTCCGACTCAGGAATCGAACCCGATACCTCTAGCACAGCAGTCGCATACGCTACCACTGCGCCACCGAGGCAGTCATATTCTCTCAGTTAGAGCCAGGAGACGGATATAGTATTCGTTTTACATGGGATTTTTCTAAAACTTTGCGCCGTGGTTTTAATCGCATTTGTTGTTATACCGCGGGTAACATCGTGGGGCTCAGCTGTACATAGTTTCGTGTATGTATAACACCCCGCGTCTCGTAAACCATCAGAAGGACTTTGCTTGCCTGTAACAGCCTGTATAATATAAATAAGCCTCCATAAATATCGGATTTGCTTGATATATTTACATATATTCCATTCATTAAACCAGATTATTCTAATTATTGACCGCCAGCGCATGAGATAGCTGAATTTGAGGATTGAAAGAAACCATATACCGAATATTTTTTTTTATGTTTATTGCATGTGCATGGCGCATATTCGCATTTGCCCGCGTATATGTTGGTTATCCCATGTCCTTCCCCAAAAATTGAAGTATTTCTATGCCAAATTTAATTAGAAACAGTGCAGCGGTTTAGCCGTGAAAGTGACACAAACAGACAGACAGAATTACTCTCGAATTCATATTATTATCATGAGTTAATTTTATACATACATTCAAAAACGGAGGAGGTTCTCAATTCGATTTATTTTGTTCCTGTACCATAGATCTTTTAAACTATACAAAGGATTTAAAGACGGTTATCACCATCGTTTAGATTATGTTTTAAGGGACCTTTTATACATATGTAATACACGTATGTTAAATCAATAAAAAATATAAAAAGTCAATGTTTTGTAAAACCACAGATTTTTGAGTTCATTCTATTGCTAATACTAAAGATACTTTACTAGATATATAAAAAAAAAAAACGAAGGCCACCACTATTACGAAGCCAGGATGGATCAGTGATCCATTTTAACTAGTGAGTTAAAAACCTATACAAAGGGCGTCGGAAACATCATTGCCTAACTTTTGAAAAGACGTTTTTAAAAACTAGGAAACTAAAAAGCCATAAAATATTTGCAATACTTACATAGAAGCGTCAAAAGATTACTCCGCATCATCGCCTACTGGTAACGTTCCCAAAAGGCTGGCAGCGTTGCCGCGTTGAATTGCAATGCTAATTCTTTGTGCTAGAAAAGGGCTGGTTTTCTGGTCACGATGTCGATCAGTTGCTCAGCTAGTTGTTTAAACAAAGTTTTAGGATTTTGGTGTGCTTGCGTGCGTGCCTGCGTGCATGTTACTTACACTGTGTGTGTGTAGTTACAGTGTGTGTGTGTAGCTACAGTGTGTGTGTAGCTACAGTGTGTGTGTACCTACAGGGTGTGTGTGTACCTACAGGGTGTGTGTGCACCTACAGGGTGTGTGTGTGTACCAACAGGGTGTGTGTGTACTTACAGGGTGTGTGTGTACCTACAGTGTGTGTTTGATGATGATGATTATTAATTACTAAAACGAAACGTTTATAGTCTCTGATAACTGTAATTTATCACTTTTGCAATGTTACTGGCCAGGACTGAGTTATATATAAATAACACAGTGATTTAAAGCTTTCTTAAAAAATATTTCCTGATTAAAGCAGTTAGTAACTTAAAATCCTAAAAGGAAGATTTTCTTTGCATTTTAAAGATCGCCACGTTCGTGGATCTCTGCACCAAATATTCGAAGGCATACAGAACTGATAATATTCTGATAACGATGGGTGATGATTTTAATTATCAAGACGCTGGCATGTGGTTCAAAAACCTCGACAAACTCCTTGAGTAAGTCTTGTGGAATTAGCTTTTAAAGCAATAGAATCTATTTTTAGACTAACGCGACTTTACACACATTTTTTGTTGTACATCGGGAGTTATTCGTGATAAATACGAGATAGTCTACCCGTTACTACGAGCTGAATATCCCGTTCAAAACGTCGGGATATGTAAGGTATCGTAATTTTTTTAATAAGTCCCGATATGCAACAAAACAAAGCAACAGAATCCATTGAATATAAACTATAATTGCTATGCAACCGTCTTTGTCTAATATATATATTTTATGTATTTAGTAATATATAAGTATGTATATCTGCAGTCTGGCTACCATAGTACATGCTCTGTCTAGTTTGGGATCAGACAGACAGCGTGTGGGACGTGTTATTATTAAATTATTTACAAGCTTTTGCCAGAGCTCTGCCTGCGTATGTGTCGGTTATCGTGGTGATTCTTTATACTGATATAACTCATTTATTTTTCAACCGATTGAAATATAATATACACTTAATTTTAAGTTAACTTTACATACATAGGCTGGCTTGACCAGAGTAATACCACGGGCTCACAAAAAACCGGCGTGAAACTGCGTCTGTGCTGTATTTCACCGAGTGAGTGGGGATATCGGAGACCATTAGCCCAACCCCGCCTCCATCCAGCTCCCCATCCCCCAAAGGTCGGCAATGCATTTGTGACGCCTCTGGTGTGCCATCAGGCAGGATACGTCTGCTCGTTTGCCCGTTTACGAAAAAAAAAAAAACAAAAACTACATTCAAATCGTTTAATGCAATTATTATATTGAGACTGAGATTGGACAAACTGTAAAAAATTCTAAAATTGTTATTTTGAGTTCTGATACTTTAATCAAGACTCCCAATCGTGATTTTTGAGTTGCAAGCCTCCATGTGCAGCGGTAGGGACTTACCTTCAGCTGACCCGTCTTCCCGCTATTGTTACCAACATCATAAAAATATCTACTTCTTTGATACCGAGTTCTATAGTCTTTAAAATACAGCTTGATATCTAAAACCTACAAAGTAATTGAACAAGTGGCTTTACTTTGTATAACCTATATTTTCATAATAATCATTTCCACGGGAATTAACGCGATCACTTATTTAATGAAAAGTATTACATACCTCTGATTTGCCTGACGTTTCGTTCAGTCCGCCTGTGACTACGGCCACTGCAACCTGGTCGAAACGTCAGGCAAATCAGAGGTAATTAAAGGTAATACATATTTATTATCGACCAGGTTGCACTGGCCGTAGTCACAGGCTGATTGCACGAAACATCAGGCAAATCAGAGGTAATTAAAGGTATTACATACCTCTGATTTGCCTGACGTTTCGTTCGTTCGTATATAATACCTTTAGATAAGTGAGTGTTAATTCCCGTAAAAAAATTATTATGTCATGAAACGCGAAAGCTTTAAATTTAGTAACTATATTTTCATTGTTTACTTGCCAGTTCTGTCGCAAATGAAATGCAATACATTATAAATAAAATATTAAATGCACACCTCTAATGTACTCCATAAGTTGTAAAATTACATTAGTGACACATGACACAGAGGTCGAGCTATATTTTGGGACTATAGTAGATTTTCTGAACAATCCAATTACGTGGAGTAGTTAATGTAATATTTTACATCTACACATATCTTGCTATGAAATGCATTCATTTCACATAGTTTTTGCTGTACAGCAGGACTTAATTGCGATAAAAATATTGAAAACATTATATTTTCGGACGGGTTATACCGCTAATGAATACAACTGGTGTGAGTTTAGCGACGACTTCATGATACGTGAGTTACACCTCACGTATTACGCTATAAGCTAAAAAAATCGGGTGAATTTATTTGAAATAGTGACTATCAAATCATAAGTCAGTGAATATATTACTATTTTTAAATAACTACGAGTCACGTAGTCATTTATAAATAGTAAAGATTGTAAGTGACCCGTAGTCATTTGAAAAATAATCGTAATAGGTAACATTTCTTTTCAGATACAACTATTCATTGACTATGTTCAAAACCAAGCAAGGAATTTCCGAACAAATAACATTGTTATTACAATGGGTGGTGATTTCACCTACCAAGATGCTACCATGTGGTATATCAATCTTGACAAACTAATAAAGTGAGTAAGAGAAAGTTTTTTTATGAAATACTACCTTTTCGCTCACGTGATTTTCTTGTAGAAGGACAAAGGTCACTTATACCGCGATAATCAACATACACATGGGCGAAGGTGTTGGTGTTAGTTCATCAGCAATCCATAATGTCCTACTGCTAGGCTTGGGTCTCCTCTCAGGAGAGGGTTAAGGCCATACGTCCCCACCCTGGCCAAGTGCGGGTTGGGGACTGGCAAGTCTACGTTGTGGTTACGTATCTTGCCGTTGGATGTTTTTAAGTCGACCGAAGGCCTCCAACTAAGCTTTACGACTGTTATCGTATGATAACAACCGGGACCGACTGCTTAACGTGACCCCCAAATCTCTGAGACGCTCATGGTAACATGCCACCAGCGGTCACCCATCCAGGTACGGACCGCGCCGTCGTTGCTTACCCTCGGTGATTGCTTCTAATCACCGAGTGCAACTGGGCTATGAGTTTGGTGTTGGTTATCTTACAGATAAGAAATATTTAAACAATTAAAAGTATTTTAAAAACCGACTGCGTCAATATCTGTCATCTTTAATAAATTAAGTTGTTTTTTAAATGAAACATATATTCGTAATCACCGTTAAAAATTCGATGTTTTTTGAAAACATAATTTTCTTTTGAGATTACTTTTTGGCGCCAAAAATCTTTAGAATAGAATAGAATACACTTCATTGTACAACAGATATAACAGTTTACATAAATATATAGTTTACATAATACATCAATTGAATCACCGTGTACAAATGGCGGCCTTATCGCTAAAAAGCAATTTCTTCCAGGCAACCTTGGAATGGGAAAAAAAAATTTGTTTTTTTTTATTTTGATGTACCTAGTGTCACTCTCTTGACAAACACGAATCTATTGACACCACTCACATAAAAAAGGGCAAGTCGTTTAAGCTCTAGGGCGTGCCAAATAAATATACACACATACATTACATACACGCGAAAAACATAACCTTCTTTCTTTCGCAGTCGCGTAAAAAACAATGCAATCCAGACCCACCGAAAGAACAGAAAACTTAAAACTGCACTAACTGTTCTTATTTTTGGATATTAAAATTATTCTGATATAAACTATATTATTGTAAAGTTTCATATGAATCCGTTCAGTAGTTTTCAATGAAATGATAACAAACATCGTTACATACTCACGAACTCGCATTTACAATATTAGTAGGATGTATGAGGGTTTACGGGCATTATTCTACATAAGAGTTTGTCTTGTAGTTATACTTCTTTTGGCGCGTTAAGGAAAAATGATGAGAGTAATTTTTTACGATGCGCGCGCGCGTAAATTTCGTTCATTAGTATCTATGTACCAACTGTATAAATATGTTTTTTCTTCTGTCCGTCAAGCGTAACCTCCAAGACATGCAAATTATATATAAATAACGTTTTTATATATAATTTGCATTTGCACGTTTTAAACACATAGCATATACCGGATATTTTACATAAACACTGAGGTATATGTCACTGTGCACTGTGATTGCACGAATGGCGTACTACTCGTGTGTTATAGGTTCAAACCCCACATTAGACAACACTCTGTGTTATTCACAAATTGTTTTTCCGGGTCTGGGTGTTCTTGTTTTTCTAATCTTTGTTAATTTAGCATCACTTGTTTATACCCTTGCATATGTATGTATCGACTGACGCGACAAAAAGAAGTTATAGGTCCCTACCTCAAGAATCAAAGTGTCTCGACAGTAAATATAATTGATATCGGTGCAGCGGTTTAGCTGTTGAAAGCCTAACATACCAACAAAATAATAGCTCCTTTTGGATTTATAATCTTAGTATGGACACGGTTGACATAGAGTTGTGGGTTCAAATCCAACACAGGACAACTTTGTGTTATACACAAATTGTTTTACTGTGTCTGGGTGTTTTTTTGTTCGTCTCATGTATGTTTTTAAAGTCCCCGCGACACAAGATGTATATATATCTATAATATTTAACCAGCCGTTAAGAACACCTTAAAAATATTTATATATTTTATTGCTTACTGCTTCTCTTTGCATGTTACCTTGGGTATTTGCATGTGTCTTTAAATATAGGAAACAAAATGGCTGACTCTTTTATTTTGATTGCAGGTATACAAATTTAATATCGGCCAAAGACGAATTGAATATAACACTGTTTTATTCAACCCCGAATTGTTATTTGAAAGCTATTAAAGATTCTAAGTAAGTATGTTACGGAGTACCACCCCTGTTCACCCTGTGGGTGTCGTAAGAGCCGCCTGAGAGAGCAAGGTACCAGGACAACAGCACTGCGAAGAGATGGAACACTTGACGCAAACACTATACCAGCCCGGCAGACCAAAACCTACTGGTACCTACGTCCAACAGCCGACTATTAAAGGCTTTTGAATTATGGACTTTAAGTAGTGGATATATGACACATTTTTGTTTTTGTAAAAAAAAATGGTTGGGTACTTGTGTTTAGACATGTTTTAAATGTCAGAATTGACTAAAACAATATTTGTGTGTGTGTAATGGTGTATAAATAGCAGGGAACAGCATATATTATTAAATCAAGACCCTTCTTTCTAATCGATAGGGCAGTGGTTAGTGGTAATGACTGCTGAGCCAGAAGTTGAGGATTCGAATCCCGCTTAGTACAAATAAAGTCTAATGAGGACATATATGAGCAGCATCACGTTCTGCGTGGATGTAATTTTTACCCGACATCAAAAAAGGAGGAGGTTTCTCAACTCGACCGTATTTTTTTTTCATATTTTTTACCCCAGAAGTTTTGACTGGGTGAACAGATTTTGACAATTTTTTTTTAAGAGCCGGTGCTTCCCTTGTCGTCCCATTTCCATTTGGTATGGCATGTACGTTGAATATTGCTCCATTACAAATTTTACCTAAATCGGTTCGGCGGTTATTGGTTCCCGATCCGAAATTCCCCACCGCCTTTCACCCTCTCAAAAACAAACTAACCTGTTTCGCCCGGGACTTAAATTAACTCTGTAACAAATTTTGTTTAAATCTATCTTGCCGTTTACGTGGCCTGTGAAAATAGTCACTTTTAGACATACAGAGATATCTATGTGTTTAGTAATATACAAGTATTTTTATCAGTATTCTGGTGACCACAGTACAGGCACTGTCTAGTTTGAGAACAGACGGCCACGTGTAATGTCTCTAAGGATATTATTAATTTTACTATGTCCTCAGCCCGGATTTGCCCACGAAACAGGACGATTTCTTCCCATACGCAAGTGACTCCACAGCGTATTGGACTGGGTACTTCACTTCAAGACCTACTACGAAATACTTTGAAAGGGAAGCTAATAATTATTTACAAGTAAGTAGTATTGATTTATAATTTACTAGCTGAGCCCCGCGGTGTTATATAAACCTTCCTCTTCGATCATTCTTTTAAAAAAAACCGCATCAATATCTGTGGCATAGTTTTAAAGATTTAAGCGTACATATGGACATAGGGACAGAGAAAGCAACTTTGTTTAATACTGTGTAGTGATTTGTTTGTTTTAGAAAGTATAGTGCTCGGCGTGGTGACAGTTAATTACCAACACATATAGAGTGTCACTGCTCATATTCATCCCGTAGGTGACGTTAGAGCCGACTAGGATAACAAATTATATAAGAAAACATTACTGACTTGAAGTTCTTGGGTGGCGATCGACATTGTTGATAGGTCTTTTTTTTACGTGTGTATTCCCCCTCGGGCTTTCACCCCACCGGGGTTTGCGGCGGGGCGGTGTGTCGGAATCGAACCGACTAAAACCACACGGTGTGCCACTCTGCGCCTGAGACGGTAAAAATCCGGGAACCGCTTTCTTACGCCATCCGGACCCCTCCCAGCGCCTGCCTGCACTGAAGCGGGCACCGTCTGCTGTTAATAAATTCTCAATTTAGGCGATGTACGCCACACGCGTAACGTCGCCTCTTCGCGGCTGGCTTCTGAAGCGGATGGGAGGGGAAAACCCGCCTGACCATCCGCCGCCCTACTCAGGGCGGATCGTTGGTAGGTCTCCCAAAAGGTGGCCCAACGACCTAGGATCTGAAGGTCACGGGAAGTATTTGGTTGCGGGCAGCACAGCCACCGGTTGCTGTGAAGCGTAATGCTAGCAGTGACGTCCTCAACCCTGATGAGTCTTTTCCTCGGGGGAGATGATTAAGTCATTATAAGTTTATTTCGTCCACACGCTTAAAGAATAATCACTCATTCCTGGAGATTACCTGACAGTTGAAGCACGGCTCACTTAATTCAAAGGTTGAACTGGTTGTCAGTATATAGGAGGGCATTGACTCGGTGGCGCAGTGGTAGCGTAAGCAACTGCTGTAATTGAGCTCTCGGGTTCGATTCCCGGGTCCGACCAAGGTTTGTATGATCTGCAAATATTTGTTTTGGAGTTTGGAATGTGTATGCATTTACAAATAAAAAACGTATTTATGTATTTATATCAGTTGTCTAGTACCAATTAAACAAGCTCTGCTTAGTTTGGGACTAGATGGCGTTGTGTGTTAATTGTCCGAAACAAAAAAATAAAAAGCGATTGTCGTAGATGTTCATGTCAACCGAGACCATACAAACAAACAATTAATATAAACTAACATAGTGCAAAATAGCAACAATAGGTACAGTGATTAAAGAGGAGAGTTTATAGATGTAATACATGCATATTAAAGTGGAGGAAATCCGAGAATTTCAAAGGTCTCAGTGCGAAGCCGGGCCGTGTCGTAAGTTTTCAATAAATAATGTTAAATTCCTATATACAGATGGTGAAACAGCTTCAAGTCCTGGCCGATTTGGACAAACACAACGAATTTGTTTTAAACGAACTCAAGAGCGCCATGGGTAAGTTATATCTACATATATTAACTTCTACCTGCAGCTCTGGCCACGTGTGTGTTACTCACTGATATTGTTGCCTGCCATTTGTGAGAGAATTCTTTATTTTTGGCGCTCATAGCTCAGTTGCACTCGGTGATTAGAAACAATCACCGAGGGTAAGCAACGATGGCGCGGTCAGTACCTGGATGGGTGACCGCTAGTGGCATGTTACCATGAGCGTCTTCGTGATTCGGAGGTCACGTTAAGCAGTCGGTCCCGGCTGTTATCATAAGATAACAGTCGTGAAGCTTAGTTGGAGGCCTTCGGGCGGCTTAAAAACATCCAACGGCAAGATTTACGTAGCCACAACGTATTCTTGCCAGTCCCCAACCCGCACTTGGCCAGCGTGGGGACGTATGGCCTTAACCCTCTCCTGAGAGGAGACCCGAGCCCAGCAGTGGGACATTATGGGTTGTTGTTTTCTTTATTTTTATTTATTTATTTAGGTAAACAACACAATACAAGGGTATAAATACAAATTACATAAAAATGTGGATAATTGTGCCATCAGCGACATTTACCACCAGTAATGTAATATTAACTGGGTTTAACACTTGAGAACATTATATACAACACACATTAGTGATACTATGCGTTGGACAGTTACATAAATTAGATATATATACACATGCATATACACGTATACACACATATACATACATACATTCACAGCCTGACATTTGAGTTAATTTTATTAATCACTAAGGTTTTCAAGCAATAGTTTTTTTAATAGCTAGGACGCATTGTCATTAGATCAATAGTACAAAAATGTGCAAGTTATATTCTGTGTATTGGCGATGTTTTGCCGGCATTAGTTCGACATCGGGTGGTTGCAAAAAATGCTAAACAAATTACGGCAATGAGCCCTAGTGGGTACAACATAACAAATTTTATTATTGAGTGCAATACAATCGTAGTTATTACGGCACAGGTCATACAGTTTCATTGCTTCCAAATATATGCGTCTGCTTTCACTGGTTTAATTGTGAAAGCGTAACAAACAAATAAGCTCAAAACCACAATAATGGTAATTCGTTTGGCTATGTAGATGATAAGGAAAATAGTGGGTTGGTTTGAACAAACTGATCTCGGAAATTAATAATTTACTACCAGCTTCTTCCTATGTCGATTTTTGCGTAAAATAGTAGCCTACTAGATCCTTTGTGCGTGTCAAACCTCCATATATTCCCACAAACTTTAGTACTACAAAATAAGCACACTAAGTAAGTAACTTAGGAATTAGTTAGCACTAAAAATCTAAAGAGTTCCAATCTAAATTGAATGCACAAATCTCGGAACGAACTGCCTCCCTAGTCAAACTGTTAGCGATCTTCTTTCAGCAATTTTTAGCGTCTGAATTCTCGCGTGTCATTGGCTGATTCTTTGTCTGAGATAAGCCGATGGTACACTAGTTTTGTTTGTTGTTGTTTGTTACCCTCTCCTGAGAGGAGACCCGAGCCCAGCAGTGGGACATTATGGGTTGTTGTTTTTGTTTACACAAGAATTTAGGCGTTAACGATTGCAGAAAGAATAACATTTGCAACTTGACTAGGGAGGCTGGTTGGAATAGAAAACTTAATTTTATGGGCTATATAACATCACGCCACCACCAATAGCAGTCGAACATTAATGCATAATGTTACAAAAATAACAAAAAAAAATCTTTTGGGAATATTAAAATCCTAAGAACTGGTGGCGTGCCTATGTCCAGTAGTAGACTGCGATAAGCTGATATCAACAATCCATAATGTCCTACTGCTGGGCTCGGGTCTCCTCTCAAGAGAGGGTTAAGGCCAAACGTCCCCACGCTGGCCAAGTGCGGGTTGGGGACTGGATATATAAAATACGATATAGAATACGTTGTGGCTACGTTTCTTGCCGTTGGATGTTTTTAAGCCGCCCGAAGGCCTCCAACTAAGCGTCACGATTGTTATCGTATGATCTATAGTGTTTTATATGTATACATGTATGTATTTACAAAAAAAAGTATTTATGTATTCATATCAGTTGTCTGGTACCCATAATACAAGCTCTGCTTAGTTTGGGACTAGACGGCGTTGTGTGTTAGATGTCCGATGTATTATTTATTTATTTATAACAACCGGGACCGACTGCTTAACGAGACCTCCGAATCACCGAGACGGTCATGGTAACATGCCACCAGCGGTCACCCGTCCAAGTACTGACCGCGCGCGTCGTTCCTTACCCTCGGTGATTGTTTTTTAATAACCGAGTGCAACTGAGCTATGAGCTGATGAAATGATTTTAATATTCCAGGTATAATGCAACACCACGACGCTATAACTGGTACGGAGAAGCAACACGTCACCCATGATTACGAGAGAATCCTGACGGAAGCCGTTGATGATGCATTGATCATCGCCAAGGAGGCTTTCAAGTGAGTTTACTGTGATTGATTGGACAAGATTGATGAGCGGAAAGGGGCATGAATGGCGTCCTACCGCCTCTTTCCGTTATCGTCCTACAGGAGTCCACGACTGTGCGCTTTTCCAGAAACTTTCTGCCTCACAAACTGTGCAATGTACTGTCGCCTACGGTATTCCCGTATCAATACGACCATCAAAACCTTTACCGAGAAAGCGTACTCCTTCTTAAAAGCCCGGCAAGTGGCAACCCACTTGTGACGCCTTTGGTGTATCGAGTGGCCACGGGCGGCAGCTATCGCTTACCCTCAGGCGATATATGTGCTGGTTTGCCCCCTATTATATGAAAAAAAAAGATTAACTCTTCAGTTAAATAACGCACATACAGATGGATTAAACGGTCGTCTCGCCGCTTTGCAAAAGCGTTTAGTTTTGTAGGTTTGGAATTACACGGGACAACAGTTTGTTTGATCTTTTAATTTTTAATAATTTGAAAGATTTTTTAGAATATTTGTATATATGAAAATTATGTATATATTAGATTTAAGCGGATCGTATCGCCATTTTTTACTGCGCAGAAGTATTGTGGGTTCAATTCAGACATGGGACAACACTTGTGATCAGCAAATTATTGTTCTCACTCTGGGTGTCATTCGTGTCCATTTCATAAATATTTGTTGAGTCCACCGCAACAAAAGTTATATTCCTATGGTATTAAATTGGTTATTACGTATCTATATGTATAAATAATTTGCATATCTACAATATGCATGACGACTATTTTGAAAAAATGTTATATGGTGTTAGGTTATATATTTTATTGTCAAAAATAGTTATATGTGTCGTCCACATTCATCAATCGCTCTTTAGAAGATCACTGTGGTAACACCTTGCACTCAATTAACAATTCATGTAATACTAATACTATTGTACCTAAAAATCTGACTTTTAAAAAGAGTGGCCATAAGTTGCTTTGCCAGTATTCTTCTCATAAGGCTCAACACATTTTCGGGACTGGAAGTTATGGATCGACACAGGCAGGCAGTGGATTTAGGTGTTTTCACCTAATTCTGACTAATAATTATGACTACACGGTTGGCCTAGTGGTTGGAGTGGTCGCCACACCGCTTCCTACTGTGCCAAGTGTTGTGGGTTCAAATCCTACATGGGACAACACTTTGTGTGATCCATAAATTGTTGTTCTAAGTCTGGGTGTACTTTGTGTCCGTTTCATGTATGTTTGTAAAGATCCCCGCGACACAGGAATGTATATTCCTAATGCGGGAGTTGTCTTTTAAAGGAAAGGAAAGAATTCACTTTGACAATACAGCACATCTGGCGTCTGTTTGTGTCGATCTATGATTTTTATCTGTAGCTTCAATTTAACGTTCATAAATGTCACTTAGTGTCTTAATTGTATAAATGATTTTGAATTTGAATTTGAATATTTTTACAAAAATTAAATATTTAGTAGGAAAAAGTTGCGATTTAAATTTAAGTTTAAATTCACGCTAAAATGCACGTTGGTGTCATGGCGTCTGTTTGTATCGACCCGACATCACCATTTGTCAACCAGTGTCAATTATAGTTCTTAAAAACAGTAAAGTGATCGTCGATTATATCCGAACAATATGAGCTTTATACATAAGTGACGTAACTCGCTCCTATTGGTGTTCAACTTAGCATGGCAGATTGCGGTTTTTTGTAGTTTCATTTTTGTTAATAAACTAGTTTCGCTCCAAATATGAAAATAAATACGTTTAATTTTTGTACTCTATGAACCCCATTTTATCAGATAAATAAATCATTTCAGTGGTTCTCGGTCATTATGCCTATAACACAAAACAAAGAAATATTAAACCTGTAACATCAAATTGTATTCACGTTAAGGCAAGCAAGTGGTCACCGAACTTTCGAAATTCGATCATAACTTTATTTATTTTTAGTTATTTTAGCTGTATAACTATTATTTCTCCTCGGAACTTTAACTATGCCAAATTTCATACACGCATTATTTTCGTAACAAGTGGTTAATTAAAAAGGTTCTTAAATTCATTACTTGTTGTAAAAAAGCCCTTTAAGCCCTCCCATTTGATAACCATGTTGGGTGGGTTGTACAGAAATATGTTGGCTGCCATTTTGTTACTGACCCGTACATATGGCGCGTTACATATGGCCTTAACCCTCTCCTGAGAGGAGACCCGAGCCCAGCAGTGGGACATTATGGATTGTTGATGATGATTTTGTTACGGCGGCCATTTTGGATTAATATAATATAATACCGATTATGAATAATTGCACTGTCATTGAAGATATCCGACTGCCTCGGTGGCCCAGCGGTAGCATATGCGACTGCTGTTCCTGAGGTCTCGGGTTCGATTCCCGGGTCGGATCAAATGTTTGTATGATCTGCAAATATTTGTTTCGGAGTTTGGGTGTTTTCTATGTATGATATGTATATATTTACAAAAAAAAAGTATATAAGTATTATATCAGCTGTTTAGTACCCATAATACAAGCTCTGCTTAGTTTGGCTCTATATGGCGTTGTGTGTTAGATGTCGGATATATTTATTTATTATTTATATTATTCGAGATTGGATATCGGGAAGTGGTTCAAATTTACTGTGTGAGATTTGATTACAGACAAACATCGGACAAGTGAAACTAAATAAAGGCTTGCAAAAAGGGGTACAAAGTTTTTGCTTAATATATTAATATATCGATAAATCATCTCTATATTTATTCCAGTGCGCCCTTTTTTATTTGGTTGGTTTCTCTTATAGCCAATCCTCTTTAGAAGGGTTTTTTTAAATTTATTGGATGATAATTTTTAATTTTTGCTATGCTTTCTTTTTAGTAAAATCACACAAAGAGACGCATCGAAACCACCAATACTGGACTTCTCTAGATGTCACTTGAACGAGTCTAGTTGCTACATTTCAGAAAACAGCGAGCAGTTTATTGTAAGTAGTATTCCATTTATTACTAGCTAAGCCCCTCTTACCCTCGCTACTATATAAACCCTGAGCAACGCCGAGGGGGGAAGCGTAAAATAAGTAGCCATAAACTCCGTATATCATCAACCATTCAGCCGTTCCAGAGATTAGCCAGAACAAACAGACAGTCAAAATTTTAAATAATATTATTTCGGTGTACGTACCGTGTATATATACAAAGTGAGATGGGTTTGTTGGTATACACGAAAAGTTGAAAGTTCGCGTCACCCATGACAAACGTTGTGTGATGATGAACATCATCTTTATTTTGTGTGTGGGTGTAATTCATCTACGTCTAAAATCAGTATTTAGAAAAATATAATTATAATTATTTACGACAACGTGCGGATAGCGGTGTATAAGTCCCCAAATTCAGGCGACTATAATTTAAGTCTCGCTCTCTTAATACATTTTTAGTCTTGCTTACTTAGTAGGAGGTAAACTTGTAAACATGTGAGTGAGACTAAAGTTACACTCTGCAAATGTCGCTTAATACGCCATTTATACATATACGTATAATAGATTATCTTATTATGTTTTACAGGTAACAGTATATAATCCATTGGGATGGCAAGTGAGGGAGCCGATCAGGATTCCGGTAGACGATGCAAAGTATGAAGTATTCGGCCCTGATGGTAAGCAGTTTTATGAGTCATAAGTCAAGACTTTTAATTGTCTTCAAAGAAAGAAGAAGTTTCATAATTCGATTGTTTTTTACCTTTTTGTGTTTTGTGATATTTTCGCCAATCGTTAACCGATTTAATGTATTTATTTATTCTTGAATATATGTAACTTGTTGGTCTAGCGTTTAGTTATCGTAACTGATAAGTTAGATATCTTAGGGTCGATTCCCACACTAACAATAAAAATATTGTACGATGATGAGCATGATGATTTGTTGTATTTCTCTTTTGCGTCATTGTTGTTTTGCTATTTGTCCATAATATGTGTACATTATAATTTGTGTAATTATTTATATAATGTTCATAGAAAAACATCTGTGTCCGTTAGACGCTTGGCTCTTATCAAGTGAGTGGGACTAACTGTATAGTCCCGTTTACTTAATAAGCATAAAATAAACGTCAGAAGAAATCAATTCTCGAATATAAGGAGAAAACAATGTTTTTTATGTGTATTTTCTTTACAGGAAAACAAATCAAAACACAGACAGTTGATATTTCAAAGTCTGTCACGTCCATCCCAACCCGAGTATCAGCAGCCTCCAAAGAAATAGTTTTCATAGTAGACCTAAAACCGCTTGGCTACAAATCGTTCTATATCCGTAAAACTGTACGCGTTAAACGCGATAACAAAAATTATTACTACACTAATTACAACGATTTCTTCGATGTGGTTAGAGATAAGCTAAATCATGACATGAATGAAAAAGAATACAATATTTTACAAGAGAAAGATGTACCTATAGCGCCTGTTCCTTCCAAAAGTGTGGAATACAAAGATGCTAATGTAGATTTGCTGAAAGATGGAACAAATGATGAAAATTTGCGGGATTTGGAGACCTTTTTGAAATTCAATGAAAAACCTAAAAAGTTTAATGCTAGGAATAAAATTGAGTTCCCGAAATTGAATGATGAAGAAATGAGAATGTTGTCGGATGAGCCCAGAACCGTGGAAAGATTTGAAGATGAGTACATCTTGGAGAATCAGGTGGGTAATCTTATTCATATTTTAACGTCAAATTTTTAATGACTTTTGTGATTTTTGCACGCTAAAATAACTGAAAGGATCATAGATATAGTGTATAGTCTGAAATGGCCCGATGCAACTGACGATAAAGAGGATTCGATGCCCAGGTCGTGCTGTATATGTTTTTAAGTTTTTATTACAGGAAATTCTTAATAACCACCCAAAGTTTGGCTGTGTTTTGCACCCGTGTCTTGGAGAGGCAATGAGCTCTGAAATACAATATTAATTTGCTATCAATCACTTCTTGTAAGGTACTAACATAGATTAAGAGAAATTATATACTAACACTATGGACCTTTTATGAATAAATAAAGATATTTGTATTATTATTATTTCTAAAATGATTTTTTTCTAAATTTTTACAGTTTTTCAAACTCAAAGTCGACACAGCCACAGGACAGATCAACGATCTATCATTCCCTGATGGCTCTCACTTGAATTTTACCATTAATATGTACTTTTACCCTGGATGCAAGGGTCGCAACACTCAACCATCAGACCGAGCTTCTGGTGCTTACATATTCAGACCGAACGCCACTAATCCTACCAAACTAAACATGATAAAAAGCACAGTCGTCAACGGCGATATAGTCAAAGAGTTCAGAGTTAATCTACACCCAAGTGGTTACATCAATACTAAAATATATGATAACTTAAACTTCATCGAAAACGAATTTATCGTAGGACCAATTCCTGTTGAAGACAATATTGGCAAAGAATATATTATAAAGTATGGTTCAGACATAGTTAATAATGGTGAATTTTACACAGACTCCAATGGCAGACAGATACTAAAAAGAAAATTGAATTACAGACCTCAGTACAATGTGACACTACTTGAGCCAATAGCTGGCAACTATTATCCGATTACAAATCAAATTTATATACAAAATGATAATTTAAAAATGTCTGTTTTAACTGATCGTTCTGAAGGTGGTAGTTCTTTGATAGAAGGAGAAATCGAGCTAATGGTGCATAGAAGATTGCTATGGGATGATGCTTTTGGAGTAGGTGAAGCTCTGAATGAAACTGCTGGTGGAAAGGGGTTGGTTGTTAGGGGGAAACACAGGGTTTACATTACGAAAACCAATGATAACTTGAAGAAAAATGTATTGGGAATGCATTTACCACCACACGTGCTCGTTTCTGATGCTCATACGATACAATTAGACGATTGGTTGAAATTAAACAACGATTTTAATTTTATTAAAAATGATTTACCTAATGGTATTCATCTATTGACTCTAGAACCTTGGGATGAGAAACTTCTTATAAGGTTCGAGAATTATCTGGAAAAAGGACCAAATTCTGATGTGGAAGTTGATTTGAGATCCATATTCAAGAATATTGTTGTTAAGAATGCAAAAGAAACAATGCTTGCTGCTAACATTTGGGCTGAAGACTACAAACAATGGATGTGGAATGGTGATACAACTGAATCCAGTAATGCTATCGAAGGATTGAAAGTTAAAGTCAAATCAAAAGAAATAAAAACATTTATTGTAGATTATGAAATTAAGAAATAGGTTTGTTTTATGGTGATCAAAATATATACACAAATACATTCATGCAATAGACAAAAATTAAACTTTAGGTTGTGACTTTGGTATTGATTAATAATACGTAATAAACGCACATTTAAAATGTAAAGTTTGATAACATTTAGGTTAAAATTATTTAAGAACATTTGTGATTTGTTAAACTAGTTTAAAATTTGTTCTAAAATTAATATTGGAAACGATTAAATAAAATATGATGCGTTTAAATGAAAAAATTATAACAGTGTTTGATATTGCGTGTTAATTTTCCATGGTAAGAAACGTCTCAGTTCATTTTTAATTGGTTATCGAATCAATGAGGCTTGAATTTCCACTATATGGTGGCCCTTAGTAGAAACTATTAGCCATTGAGAACTTTCCTACCGCGATACAGGTTTTAGTTCTGTTTATATAGGCTAGATGGCGCAAACTGTATTGATGCAATACATAAACAGGATGACAAAATAGACTTGAACAGAAGTATGCTGTTTTTTACAAAGGCTTATACATAGATCAAGATTAGAATGCCCTTATTATAGCACTGTACGTTAAAGACCGATCAACACTTGTTCGTGCCGTGCCCGATGCTTGGGCGGTTTGTTATACAGTAGCTTGAAAAATATCATTACTCTTACGATTGATAACTTTTATTAATCACTTTATGCCTCTCTTGTACCTTTTTGTAGTTCTTGGGAGAGACCTCTAGCGATCCCAATTATTATCAGCTCCATATTTGAGCCATAATGTATTACATATTCTTTATATCTCTAAACACTATATTGGAGCGTTACAAAGTAAACTGTGCTTGAGGGGTACTGATATTGAAGTTGGTATACACGGTCCGGTCATGACACGACCCTAAAATGTGTGCACGTATACGGCGCAGTCAAATAACGCTCGCACCAGGAACGGCTGGTGCGAGCGTTATTTGAGTCAATAGCATCTTTATGGTTTAAATGTTCTACTTATATTATTATAATTGTGTATAATTTTGTTGATAAATATCATAAACAAAATAAATAATTTTCTTATAATTTATGGTTGTTTTTTTTCTGTATTTGTGGGTAGTCAGATAATAATAATAGATAATTGGACTGTCTACATTCTGTGCATTTATATAATGTAGTTAGTAAATTAGCAGGTCAGTCTCTGGGTCTAGATAGCTGGAAGATGGATTTGCAGCTGTATGTAAGAAGAGTAAATAAGTGTTTTTGCCTTGAGTCCACCCTGAATAAATTGTGATATCATGTTTAGAGAATATGAGATGAATGAAACTCAAGTACAACTTAAAATATGTTTATTATTGGAAATTAAATATAATATCTTAACTTATATCTTACGAAAACCTAAAAGACGCTAAACCTTAAGACTCCGCGAAAGATGATGAAAGAAAATGAATCAATTCTTTTATTCTGTAACATCTAAATTTGAGTTTTTTTCAAACCTTTACTTAGTTAAGACACAGATAAAAGTAAATTACAATTCAATATTTTAATTACAATCAACGATAATTAACGTTAATTTTTAAGATTGTGATACCGTCAAAGGATAGTTCTTTGTATTTTTATTTTTTATTTTATGGTATAAGCGAGAAACAAGCAGAAGTATCGCCTGATGGTAAACGATTACCGCCGCCCCGGGACACCCAGAACACCAGAGGTGTCACAAGTGCGTTGCCGGCCTTTGAGGGTTGGGCAGGGGGATTACGGTATGGGCCACCGGTATCCTCATTCACTCGATGAAACACAGCGCAAGCGCTGTTTCACACCGGTTTTCTGTGAGGCCGTGATATCACTCTGATCGAGCCGGCCCGTTCATGCCGAAGCGTGGCTCTCCCACAGTAAAATACTTTTGCATACACATGTATCTAATGCATGGGGGTGATGTGTACAAGCATATTGTATATAGAGGCTCAACTGACACACGACACGAGTAACACCAGCCTTTAATTAAAAAAGTATCATCAAAATCGATTCACCCTGGTTAATTGAGAACCTTCTTCTATTTTGAAGTCGATTACAAATGAGATCAATTTCAGTTTTTTTTACAATAACATGAATCTTTACAATACTTAACGTATTGAAAGTTAATTAAGGCCTATAAAGCTTAAACACAACGAGTCAAAGGCCTTTACAAAATCCATCGGTTCTTACGCTATTTACATAAATGTTGAAATTTACTTGAAAGCGCTTCTCAACCTGACTTTATACATACATAAGCTAGTACATAGTAGAAATGTATTTAACAATTTTTACCCTTTAGACTGAGAGCCACCCTTCCACAGTTCGACTTCTGGTCACGCCTAAAGGAAACGTTGATGGGAATAGTGAATCCCACTTCACCTACGGTAGGTCAAACAATATAAATAGCATTAATATGAACTTTGTTGCTACATCCTAAGTATTTGGCTCTCAGTTTTCTTGTTTCTACTATGTAGTACAAAGTTTGTTACAAGCTAACACAAATACTGACATGTAGAGAAAGATACCCACGTCTTAGGGTAAAATAGCTGATACCGTGAATGAACTGAAGAAAAATCACCTAAATTTTTATACATTAACTACACTTTTGTGGAGAAACAAGTATTGTCTTTCACACCTAAGACGGACGTCGCACCGCAGCACAGCAGTGATATTGGGAATTACCAATTAACTGAAATGAAATCTTCTATTTTGCAATTAGGTTACATGAACAAGTTACGAAGACAAATTAAAAAATAAATCAAATTGTAAATACACAATTCGGTGCCAGAACTAGTAAACGATTTCGACCATCAGAAGACACTGCGTAGTTTATCATGCTTCTATATGATCCTATATCACACTCTCGTGTCTTTCCTAAAACACATTGCATACAATCGTATGCTAAAGATCTAAGTTAAGATAGCTCACTGGGAAGTTCATAACTGCATACAAACGTTCTTATTTGTTGCGGAGATAATTCTATACCTACAGTTAAATCAACTCTATCAAAAGGTTTCTCGACATCTTCAGCGAATTGCAAATTACTCGAATTACCAAAAACATCGTTAAAACTCCTGACAAATTTATCTTTCTGCCATTGCATCTTAACATGTTCAGATTTCCATATATTTGTGCCTAACATTGTCTCTTTACAACTTATTATGACATAATTCTTGAACAACCCCAAAATATTGACCATTTTGATACCGTTTCTAACTACATCCTTCAATTCTAAATAATTTTCCAAACGAATTAATAGTTGATGATTCCATTTCTCGAACGATAAGACGTGAATTCCTATCGGTAGTTTCTTCTTTATTGCCGAATACTCGTTCCTATATGAAGACCAATTACCTAAATCAATACTCGAATCGAAATAAGGATGTGCAGATGTAAAGACTTGCGGCCGTAGTTCAAGTTCTTTGGCAAATTTCTTTTCGAAGAATTTGTTAGGTTTGTAGTCGGCTTTTGAGAGATATAAGCGATGATTTCCTCTAACCACTAAACCCTTTCCACCGAAACCAGTTTCGTTTACGATTCCACTCATTCCAGTGTCAGAAGTGAGGATTCTTCTGTGAAGCATTATATCTAGTTCGCCTTGGTTCAGGGATGTGCAGCCTTCAGCTCGGTCGGGAAATACGGAAAATCGGATGTTTTTATCGGTGTCTTCGATATACACTTTCGATGTTATTGGATAAAAGTTGCCTGAAAATGAAACTGTAAAATCAAAAAGTGCTGAAGACTTAAAACACAACACACACACACAAAACAAACAGCAAATCATAAATATGCATAGTTTTAAAAGCAAAACGCATTCATATATAACTATGGGTTTTTTGATAGAGTTGACAGAATTATATTAAACGTCTATATTTTACGTAATATGTATGCGCAAACCCACTGCAATCAACGGTACCAAAACATATATAAATACACATACAATTACACACATACATAATTCCAAATCATTTATTCAATTAGGACACTCAGTGACATTTATGAACGTTAAATTAAACCTACAGATAAAAATCATACATCTACACAAACAGACGCCACAGACGTACTGTATTATCAAAGTGGATCAGGTGAAAACACCTAATACTCCTGCCTGCCTGTGTCGATCCATAACTTCCAGTTTCCGAAATGCGTAGAACCTTATAAGAAGAACACTGGCAAAGAAAATAGTACTACTACTATAAATTTTGCCAGCGGCTCCGTCCACGTGCATTTACGTTATCGCGTCAGAAAGTAGCCTATGTCCTTCTTCAAGAATCAAAGTAACCCCATGCCAAGTTTCATTGAAATCAGTGTAACGATAAAGTGTGACAGACAGACAGAGTTACTTTCTAATTCACAGTATTGTTATGGATTTTGAGTATATTATAACGGTTTTAAAAGACATCATGACAACTATATTATCATGCTCATCACAACGTAGGCAATTATTACGGCCCCGCTCACCCTCATACGTGTTTATATTTATTTTACATCAGCCTGCCAAAATTACTCTATTCCACCTGATGCAAGGCATGAATAGAATTTAAGATTGGTGGTCAACGTTCTTTTTTGTTTTTTTTTTAAAGGCAATTCCCGCATTAGGAATATACATTCCTGTATCACGGTGATCTTTACAAACATACATCAAACGGACACAAAGTACAGCCAGACTTAGAACAACAATTTATGGATCACACAAAGTGTTGTCCCATGTAGGATTTGAACCCACAACACTTGGCGCAGTAGGAAGCGGTGTGGCGACCACTGAAACCACTAGGACAACCGTGTAGTCTCTCACTGTACTATTCTCATTGCGAATAGTACAGTATCATGACTCGTACTGAGGCGTCTCAGTGAGATGTTATTTTACACCCTGCTTAAAGAACCCAGTATCGTAGTAGAGGAAAACACGGGCGCTGGATTCCAGGTGTTAATTGATCAGCCTTGGAAGAAAAAGATGTTTAGTTCGAGAGCGTATGTCTTCATCAACAACCCGTAATGTTCCACTGCTGGGCTCGGGTCTCCTCCCAGGGCAGAGGGTTAAGGCCATACGTCCCCACACTGGCCAATTGCGGGTTGGGGACTATTGGGAGCGTATTTCTACCACACTAAAACGGTGACTTCCAAGGCAATCGTATTTCCGTGCAGAGGAAGGAAGAAGGTTAGCTATAAAACTGCAAGGAATATCTTTAGTGACTTACTTGAAACATCCAAATTTATTGGAGTATATGTAGATCTCAAATTCTTAATCCTCTTAATTGTCTGTCGGCCATTACTGTCCGTATAAAATACACCGTTATTCTCCAAATCCGTGGCATATCTTATAAATACCTCTTTTCCTAAATTATCCTGCACTGGGATGGGTCCTACCACCCAATCTACTTCGACATACGGCAAGTCTTTATACAGTCTCAAAGACGCTGCCGTATATGCCGAGAATAAGATTTGCGCTTCTTGAACGAATTCGGATTTAATGACTTTTAAAATCGGATTATTTGATGTAGATTCCGGATTTGGGTCCATAGGTCTGAACACAAAAGCTCCGGGCCTTTTTTTAGTAGTTCCCATCTGGTCGGGATCATCAGATACATAGTACATCATCTTGATGTCCAGATTCATGTAGACTCCATTAGATAGGGCTATGCTTGTGACTTTGCCTAAACTTTGATCTAAATTTATCTTTACATGCTGAAAAAAATGTAAAAATGTGAGTAATGTGAGTTAGACAGTTATGATTTTAGTACAGCGCCATCTAGGTAGTTCATAATCAACTATTTTGGTTATAAAAGCTGATTTAGGCAATTTGTTATCCTCGTGTAGTAGATCAATAAGTATTAATTAATTATTCAATCAAAGAAGCCCAAGCTACTTCCGCATTTATTTAAAACCAAGTAACGATAGGCTCATACGTTTACTGATCGAGAATCAAACCCTAGGTACGAAAACAATGCTATCCAAGTGTTGGTATCTTTTTTTTATTTTTTATGTATGGGTCTGCCAAAATGACTCCACTCTGCCTGATGGAATGCATAAGCAGAATCCAAGAGTGGTGGTTGTCATACTCATTTCGAATGCAGACAATGCAGTTTCCCAGAGTACACTACCGACATTGGTATGATTCCATACTTTAATGTACGCTTATTTTGAATCTAGGTGGCGCTACTGTTACAAAATCTTAGCTAGTATATATCACTATCTGACCCGGCGAACTCCGCACTGCCATATTTACCATCGTGAATATTATCTAGATTACCGAAATATATCTTTTAGGTGTTTAAGCCCACCTCAATTTTCCGCAGGGACGCAGGACTGTTTAGGACTGATTATCTTCTACACAAATCTTGTCCTGACAATAACAAACACATACATGTTGTGCAATCGATCGAAAGTTATGCGCGTACGTACATTTTTGTGATAAATTTATATATTATATCCTTATACTATTATAAATGCGAATGTAAGTTTGTTTGTTACGCTTTCACGCAAAAACTACTTAACCGATCATCATGAAACTTTGTACATATACTCTTGAAGGTATTAGAAGTAACATAGGATAAATTTTATTAAAAAAAAATACGAAAGATAAAAAGATTATTTGTCAAAAAATCGACAAATTTAGCTACTTCAAAAGCATATCTTGAGATGTTAAAACTTTATTGTATGTAGTAATTTTTAAAAATTGTGGATCTCAGCCAAACAATAAAATTTAGTTATCATATTGATTCATTTCTATTATGCCCTTACCCTTTGTCTCTCATACTTATTTAATGGCTCCACTGCGGGCGAAGCCGCGGGTAAAAAGCTAGTAATATATATATATATATAGATAGATAGATATTTGAACATTATTATTGCCTCGGTAGCGCGTCATTATTGCCTATAGCACTGGAGGTCTCGAGTTCGAGCCCCGGTCGAACATTTTGCTTGTATCAGCAACATTTTGGATGCTTTATACGCATATATTTACATAAATAAAAAAATACATAAGTATTCTATCAGATATTGCAGCTAATGCATGTTGTAATTTAAAGTTAGATAGCGTCATGTGACAGATGTTTAAAATATTTACGAACAAGTAACCGACCGAATCTTTCGGTTTCGGCCAAAACTAAAACACGACCAAAAGTTCGGCTTCGGTTTCGGCTGACAAACCAATTTTTGTAAGAAATAATTATGAAGATGGTTTGAAAATCAACTTACATCATTTTTAATAAAGTTATCTGGGGAGGTGACGCTAAAGTAACCAGAGTACTCCAACTTTCGAAAGGCGATTTCTTCCGCCCACGTCATTTCTTCGTGATCATATTCATCATCGGTGCTATTACGAATCAGCTCATCGTAGTAGTCTGGAGTAGTGGAAGTTGTTGTTGGTATGGTAGTGGTAATAGTAGGAATGGTAGGTATGGCTTTGGTGGTGGCATCGGATATTTCTTCGGCCTTGTAAGCGTTGGAAGGCCATTGGGTTCTCTCAGGGTAATGAGGATATGTAGTGGTTCTCATGAGGTTTATTCGACGGGAGCTGAAATAATAGATTATTAAATGAGTTAACAAGAGAATTAAGAATACAGTGTCACCTATTCATTCCCTAAGTGACGAAAGAGCCGAATAAAGGAACAAACTAAACACACAATTTCACTGCAAAGCAAAAAACAGAAGTAAAACTTTAAAAAAGACCTCATGCCAATCCGTCTGCCAAGCTTGATAAAGTTTATTTTTTTCTGGTTCTGCCAAAGTTACTCCAGTCTACTGTGCCTGATGGAAAACATGAACAAAGTACAACAGTAGTGCTCATCACTCATTTCCAATGCAGACAAAACAATAATGCAGCATGGTGACCCACACTAAGGCGGCCTATTGAAATGTATCATCATTGGGCCTCCGGTCTCGCACTCACCAACTAAACACGACAGCACGAATACTTTTTTTTATGTGTGGAAACCCCCTCGGGCCTTCACCCCACCGGGGTTTGCGGCGGGGCGGTGTGTCGGAATCGAACCGACTAAAACCACACGGTGTGCCACTCTGTGCCTGAGACGGGAGAGATCCGGGAACCGCTTTCTTACGCTACCCGGAAGCACGAATGCTATCTTAAGGTTGATCTTCTGTGAGAAAGTAGTACAGTCTCAGTCGAGCCGGCCGGTTTGTGCTGAAATCAGCGTGGATTTATTACCTGCTAGAACAAAGTCTCCGTTCTATAGAGAGTTTAAAGGTTGCTATGATACGATACCGTATAAAGTAAATATTGAAATAAAACTTACGGTAACAATAAATATGATATATTTTTCATAAGAGTTTCTTTATAGCTGTTGGTTTTAGTGGCAGAACCATTGCTGGATAGACTTGAATTTTTAGTTCTTGGCGGCAGAATGAAGTCATAATCCCTTGGGTTTGGAGTACTCTAAAATAGAAGCACAAGGAACATTACTGTGTCGCGTGAGGATTTACAAACTCATATGAACTGGCCACAAAGAACACGCAGACTCGAAACAATAATTGATGGATTACAAAAATTATTTCCCCACAACAGAAACCAGTCATGAAACCGCTTATAAAACAACGCCATCCATGCTTGACAAGCTTTTTCAAAGATGTGCAAAATTTTTGGCCACACAAAAGCCAGTAATTGTTTTTGAGTTAAGTTGTCCATGAGTCTACTACCATTCATTTATTCTTCATCAGGTGAGATATTTTCTCATTTCCCCTTTACCATAAAAAGACAGCCTTATGTGAGAAATTAAGAATACAGAGGGTTACCACCCCCTTCATCCCGTGAGTGTCGTAAGAGCCGTCTGAAGAAGCAAGGAACCAGGACAACAGCACTGCGAAGAGAAGGAAATCTCAAAACAAACTGTACACCAATCTATCTAGCCAGCGTGGTATGTTATTGGCCAAAATATCCTTTTGAAAGAGAGGCTTACGTATTAAAAATGTTTGAAAAAATTAAAATCAAGAAAATACAAAAAAAAATTATATACCCTTGTGACATTGGCAAATTCAATAATAGTCGGTGTCTCAGTGAAGTCTTCTAAATACTCATCATCATATGCATTCATCAAATTATCATTGGAAGCTTTCACAGTATTCGTCTGCCTCGTCAAGTACTTCCTCTTCTTCTTCTTCGCCATCTTCTTAATCACCTCTCTCTTCGGTCTAAAACTTTCTACCTCCAGGTAATAAGAACGGAAGCCCATTGCTGGAACATCCTTAGCTATGAAGACTAATTCATCATCCATAGCTGGAGAGTGACTTTGTTGAGATCTCTCTGGAATGTGTTTCACGATTTCTGGTATTGACACTATGGAATGGTTTACATTCATACCTGGGAAAAGAAATATTCGTGTCTATAAAATTTCTGGAATATGCCGTGATGTTCTAGATGACTCTAGGCCGGTGATCAGTTATTATGGGATTCGGATGCTCGTGTGGATTAAATACAGAATGTCATATCATGTGGATATCGTAAGAGGCGACTAAGGGAGTAGACTAAGTAGGCTACCAGTATTGCAATTGAAACCGACAAACTTCAATACAGCAGCCACGTTTATATATACTTTATATATATAGTCACACACACATACATTGTACTGCATGGTTGGCCTAGTGGTTTAAGCGGTGGGTCCGGATGGCGTAAGAAAGCGGTTCCCGGATCTCTCCCGTCTCAGGCGCAGAGTTGCACATCGTGTGGTTTTAGTCGGTTCGATTCCAACACACCGACCCGCTGCAAACCCCGGTGGGGTGAAGGCCCGAGGGGGTTTACACAAGTAAAAAAAAGTGGTTTAAGCGGTACGCCGCTTTCTGCTGCGCTAAGTAGTGTGGGTTCAAATCCCACAGGGCCAGCACTTTGTGTGAGCCACAAATTGTTGTTTTGCACCTAGAGATGTTTTGTGTTTGTTACAGAACAACATTAAAGTTTTATAGATTCAGGATATACATTTCTAAAGCGGGAGTTGTCTTTTGTAAAAAAAAGTGTACGTCTCGTGACGCCCGACAGAAGTGATAATTTAAAGTGTTCTAAGATTTAATATTGAAATTTTCCGAAGTACGGCAAGCGCTGTGGGTCAGAGTGAGAGAGGAAGATCCTGCCTACCGCTGCCGTATGTGTGAGAGAAAGGGAAGCCAGACTAACTGGTGCCTTAACTGGTTTACCACTTCAAAATCATAAGCTGTTATTGCGTTACTGTGGCAGGCTGTTGACAAAGAACAGGATTTTGTAATAATATTAATGATTTGTTTCGTACCTTTATTATCGTACAGGTTATATTTGAGCCTCTGAACTGGTAATCTCACTGGAAGGGTCACTGCCCACACGAGAGGGTTGTAGATTACTATCTGTAATAATATAATAATAATGATAGATTTGCTCACCAAAACCGAAATACCATAAAATAAGATTACAAAGCATTAAAGTTTAACAATTTCAGTTGTGGATCTCTGGTGCCTGAAGTAGGTATAACCTGTATTACAGGACACCAGGTCCACACTCGGATCACGACTAGTTATTTCAAAATAATATATTAATGAAATGGTTACAATATTGGTGCACCAGTAAACACAGCAGTAATAAATAAAATTGTGTGTGTGTGCGTGTGTGTGTGTTTGTTGTGAGTGCTTGTGTGCGCGCGTGTGTGTGTGTGAGAGAGAGAGAGAGATTGAGAGAGAGAGCGAGATCAATATAAACCTCTTAAAAGTAATAGCTACTTAAATGTGTTGTATTTTCTTAGTCCGCTTAGCAGTAAATAAAGCGGCCCTGCGGGAACCTACCACGGGCTTACCAAAATAAGTTCCAGAAAATTTTCCCGAAAATGAATATAGAGGTACGAAGTTCGACGGGTCAGCTAGTACTTACATAAGACTTATAGCTTGATATTGTGTAGCAACTAGTTTCATTAAAAGGACACATGTGGTATGTTGTATTAGACGACGACCCACGAAGTTTACTGAAAAAAAAAAGAATTTTTTACTTAACACATCTCAAACTACCGTCTAATCTAACACTAGTCAGAGCCTGTATTACAGAAACCTGACTGCTGATACATTTACTCCCAGATTCAGAAAGAAGAAAGGTTTGAGTTCCAGTTTTCTTCCGATACCATAAATCTACTATATAACTGTCTCGGTGACGCAGTGATAGCGTATGCGACTGCTGTGCTAGAGGTCTAGGGTTCGATTCCTGAGTCGGACCAAATGTTTGTATGATCTACAAATATTCGTTTCGGGGTTTGGATGTTTTCTATGTATAATGTGTATGTATTTACAAAAAGAAAAAGTATATATGTATTAATATCAGTTGTCTAGTACCCATAGTAAAACTCTGCTTAGTTTGGGACTAGATGGCTTTGTGTGTTAAAATGTCCAAAAATATTTATTTACTATTTATTAACTATAGTAACTTATTTACCGGAGAAGCTGTACGTTTATGGAATGCATTACCAATCTCTATCAGACGTGCCCAATCTGTTACCACTTTCAAACTATGTTATGTGAGCATTAGCACTCGTTATTTGAAACTTACGTATATATGTAAGTAAGTAGGTTAACATCTTTATATTTTATGTATATTCATGTGAGAATGAATCTATAGTATTTTTTTATTTATTTTATAGTATCATTATTATTTATTAAATTTATAATATTTTTGTTCTACACGAAAAATATTTTTTCTCTCATACTTAAATACCCTGCATCAGCTTAGAGTGAGACCTGTCTATCCAAAGGTTGCATGGAAGAAATGGCTATGAGCACTAAGGCCGCCCTTTGTACATCACATTTCATTTTTTATTTTTTGTTAATTTATAGCTTTGTATATTGTTTGTAAACCTTGGTGTACAAATAAAGTATTATCTATCTAGTTATCTATAAATCTGTACTATTTACAGTCTTTAAAAAATAGCTTGATCTCTGTGACAGTTGTCAATAGTGTCATTTCGGATTTTACGAGGCACATTTTGGGGATCGTTTTTTTTTTGAAGGACGGTCCCATCTCATCCACATTTTTTAATATTTTTATCATTAATTTCCTCACGACGAAAACTTAAGATTTAGAGACTTTCAATACTTAATATTGCCAGAAATTGCTAATCCGACTGATTGCCATCTCATCAATAGAAGACGAGGCACATTTTGGGTGAGAATTTTTTTATTTACACTGCACTTACTTTTGCTTACTGCCTCGTTAGTCTAGTGGTAAGCGTAAACGACTGCAGATCAAGAGGTCTCGGGTTAGATTCCCGGGTCGGACTGCTGTTGGGTTTTTATTACAAGAAATTCTTAATAGCAACCCGGAGTATGGAATATGGTAGTGTTTCCCGCCTGTGCCTCGGAGAGCACGTTTAGCCACCGATTCCGGTTGTCATGAACATCTTTGGAAATCTTTTGAAATTGTTGTTGGGGAGTCAGTGCCCTCAAATATACTGACAACTAGTTCAACCTTCGAATTCAGTTCACCCTCAGGATTGCGGAGGTCCGATGCCAGTCGCTCCGTGTAAAAACTGATATTCAGGTAAAAGCGGTTGAACTAGTAACCGACCCCAATCTTTGGAATAATAAAGGCTAGGAAGATGGCAATGTACTAATTTTCACCGCCCCTCCGTATGCATATATATAGGTTACAGCGATAAAGCGTCGTCTATTTCCTCCCTAAGAATCAAAGTATCTTATATAATACGAAATTTTATTGAAACAGTGTAGTGCTTTAGACATCAAAGCACAACATAGACAGCCAGAATTACTTTTGAATTTCTAATATTAGTATAGTTTTTTTTATGGAATAGGGGCAAACGAGCAGACGTATCGCCTGATCAGCCAATCGTAAACGATTACCGCCGCCCATGGACACCCGCAACACCAGAGTCTTCACAAGTGCGGTATTGCGGGTTGGGGTATGGGCTTCCGGTATCCTCACTTACTCGGTGACACACAGCGTAAGCGTTATTTCACACCGGATTTCTATGAGGCCGTAGTATCACTCCGGTCAAGCCGGGCAATTCACGCTTTGCAAGTGCGGCTGTCCCACGGTAAAGAGAATAAAGATTTCACATCATTTGAGATATAAAAGGCACTTAAATAATGATAATCACAAATTTTAAGAAAAAACCGACCTCAAGAACTGACCCAAATTGAAATGAATCACCAGCCACTGGACCACACGGGAATCATCAGCTTTTGAAATAAAATAATAATAATCAAAATCGGTTCACCCAGTCGAAAGTTAAGAGGTAACAAACATAAAAATAAAAATAACAGCCGAATTTCAAGTCAGTTAAGAATATAGGCGTGTGGCGACATCCACTATCAGCGCAAAGGAAATATACTACAACGCCATCTACCGAAGATACACTGAACTATGGAGTAACGTAGTGTACGAAGAAACAACCAATCCTGTATCGCGCAATAGGAGTTCTAATTCTGGCGCCTATTAACATATATACAACTTTCCAACATCAACCGTTGGCCATTGGCCAGCCAGGCGTGATCACCGCGCCCGGCCGGAGGTTCCTCCTTTTGTGATGGAGGGATATGCCAACCTTTTCTCTACAGGCGAAACAAAAAAAATCACTTGTTCAAAGTTACTTCGTTGGTTTCGTAGCCATTTGTCACAGAGATCAAGCTATACTTAAAGATGTTTAATTATTATTATGAAAATGTTAATACTCACTTTAAAGCTGATTTAATTATTTTCATACACATTTGTTTAGCCTTATGTACTTTGACGGTATAGTATCTATTTACGAAGGTGTGTAGTCCACCAGTCAAGATGGTATGATCAAGCATTACTCCTGGAAAATAATGGGAAAATATATACAAGAAATCATGTATATAGAGCCACGCTGGTGTAAGGACGGTTGGACGGCTGCGGTATCATTCTATCACAGAAGACCAACCTAAAGTGACCACATTATGTCGTGTTTCGTTGGTGTGTAACCGGAGATATAATGATGCAGGAGCATCTCATAGGTCGCTACAACGAGGGTTAACATTCTTCATTATTGTATTACCTGCATTCGCAATGTTAACATCCACTTTTAGATTCTACTCATCATCAGCTTACGAGTGGCCTATGGCCAGCAGTGGGCAGCTAAAGGCTGTTATGATGACAGAAATGATAAGTTAGTTTGTGTACACGTCAAAAACTCATAAAGTTCTGTACCAATTCAGTAAAAGTTTTCAAATGATACACAACCCACTTCAAATATTGTTTTAAATCTCTTTTTCACGTCAGTTCCACATTTCTCATTAATATGCCACATTATGCCACACAAGCCAAGCTTGTGATTACAGTTAGTTTATACAAATAAATAAAATTTTAAGTGTCTGTTTGTAATTTCAAATTAACAGCTTTTCAATAAATGTATATAAAAGGCATTTTTTCCTTTGTCTGCCTGTTTGTTTGTCACGGCTTATCTCTGAAACGGCTAGACTGGTATTAATGGTACCGATACAACTGTACCAATAGAACAACAACCGCAAGTAACACCGCGGAGCTCAACTAGTATAAAATAAAGAGTCTTACCTGCGATCCATTGGATGTCTTCGAAGAGTTGGTCATTGTTTTTCAGATGCCCAAACATTTGTAACTGCTTCGCTATCTGTAAGAAAATACGCACCACTTTTCTTCATAAATTAAAAGTAAAACAGGCAACGATATATTAAGAAAACTGTCTGCGTATTTCTTTTGCTTTTTTTTACATTTTGATGTACCCAGTGTCACTCTCACGGCTAAGACGAAACCATTGACACAACTCACTCTAAAATATGACAAGCCGTTTGGTTTCTAAGGCGTGCCAAAGAAGTATGCTTATATACATACATACACTCGAACAAGTGATGAATTATTAAAGAAATAAAACCCGACTGCGTCAATATCATACATAAAACATATAAGTTAAATAATATATATATTTGTAATAACCGTTAAAAATTCATTATTTTGATACTACACTCGTTGTATTTTGAAAAACATTTCTTTATGATTACTTTTGACTTTAAAAATCCTTATTTTTTTATTTTAATTTACCCAGTGTCTAAGACGAATCTATTGACACCACTCACATAAAAATAAGACAAACGGTTTAGGCTCTAGAGCGTGCCAAACACACACAAACATACATACTTACACTCGAAAAATAAAGCCCTCCTTTCGCATTAGGATAAAAACCCGAAACTACATAAAAACCTATTT
The DNA here is from genome assembly GCA_003709505.1 of Hyphantria cunea. Taxonomy (NCBI): domain Eukaryota; kingdom Metazoa; phylum Arthropoda; class Insecta; order Lepidoptera; family Erebidae; genus Hyphantria; species Hyphantria cunea. The sequence goes on from PKRV01001248.1 coordinate 96,765, forward strand.
AGTTTCATATTTTGCTTACCACCATGAGTAAGTGGATTTCCCGAGCGTGGTATTTGAGAACAGGACGGGAATAGTACATTCCTGTGAAGTATGTGTCCTTATCGTAAGCCATTGGAAAGAAATCGTCCTGTTTTGTCCTTAGTGAAGGCCTGAAAATAACAAGAATATTAAACATAGTTTAAAACTCTTGTACGAGCCCGTACTTGATTTGATGACTCCGTACTTAACAAAACATATCTAAAAAGACACGTCATTTTATATGTGGTGTGCAATATCGATCATTGGACTGAACACACGTCGCATTGTAATATAAAGTCGCTAAAGGACAAACTTGTAACAATTATTTTATAAATACAAATAAATCGGATTGAGATTAATCACAGCATACTCCTGTTTTATCTCAACATTACCCAAAACGCAGAAACATCCTCTATTCCACCAGCTATCTGATATCACTGTCATACATTTACAGAAGTCTTCTTCTTTTGGTGATATGGCAACCAGCCAGCTAATACTACTAATGTCAAGTATTCCAAGTTTTCAATTCTAAGTCTTCAAGTCTTCATCGTGATGGAATTAATGATAAAAAAATTTGAATGACATGAAATGGGGACCGTCCTTCGCAAGAACAAAAAATGATCTCCGTTTACAGGGGTCGATTATAAATAAACATATAGATAAACCTAATAAGTGTATAAAAAATTATCAGCATATATGTACAGCTACAAACAACTTCAGCTTAGAAGTAGAAAGGAGGTATTTATAAACTCCATCACGCTGTCTTTGTGTCAAGTTTTCTTCTATGTGGAGTGATGTTGTCCTTAGAGTTGTTCCCTTAGTCAGTAGTTACGACACCCATGGGGTGAGTAAGCTTATTATAATTTATTATTATTCTTATTGTTTATAAAACAGCCCGCCAAAGTAAACTACAATTACAAGGTGCTCATAGCCCAGTTGCACTCAGTGATTAGAAACAATTGCCGAGGGTGAGCAATGACGGCGCGGTAAGTACCAGTATGGGTGACCGCTGGTGGCATGTTACCATGAGCGTCTCCGTGATTCGGAAGTCACGTTAAGCAGTCGGTCCCGGTTGTTATCATAGGATAACAGTCTTGAAGCTTAGTTGGAGGCTTATGGGTGGTTTAAAAAACATCCAACGGTAAGACACAACATTGCTTTGCCAGTCCCCAACACGCATTAGACCAGCGTGGTACGCATGGCCTTGACCCTCTCCTGAGAGGAGACCCGAGCCCAGCAGTGGGACGTTATAGGTTGTTGATGATTACATTAATGGGGTATTCACTTATTCTCACTGTACACGTTCCTTCGTTGCAGAGATAGGATACACAAGCGTCACCAGAGCGCACGCCCGAAGGGTTGCTCAGACTTAATCAGACACCAATAGCCGAAATTGGCAGGGGAACATATATTGTTTAAATTTCCACGGAGTGTAGAACTCATTTAATATCAAGCGAACTGGTCTACTCATTTCCTTTCCCCCCTCCCCATTACGAATTTTACTCATCTGTCATCATCATCTCATGGTTCTAGTCTACTTACTGAGCCTTTTGCACTTCTTTTAGGTAGCAAGCTGGTGTGGAGTACGTCAAACGCAATCGAAGTCCCTGTTTCGGCCTAGCTTGGTTGACACCTCTGAAAGGAAACCAAATGACTCTCACAGAAGCTATGCTTCAATACTCTGACACATCTTACATACGGCTGTCTGATCCTACATTCGACACAGTGTAAGATCAGATTGAACATACACACATGTTTTTAATAAGGTTCACAAGCCTCACTTAAAACAAGCAAAAGGCGTGATGACTAACTTTGCAAAACTGTTTTATGATATTCGGAAGTATCACCCCTTGTCAAAAACAACCATATTTCTACAAAAAATAAAGTTTTAGTAGGGGAAAATTGATATTTAAATTTATTCGTCTAAGACGTGACGTCATCATTTGTCGACCAGTGTCGATTATATTTGCGTTTGTATTTAAGACGTAGGTATCTTATATGTGTTTATATATGTTTAAGTATTTCTTTCATTCTTTTGTGTACTGTTTGCAGTTAGTTTCATACGGAAACCTCTGTGCACCACTTACAAGATTTCTACACCACCCTATGGTTGACAGGAAGAGAATGCCTTGGGCATTAAGTCCGCCATTGTACAAAAGTGCATAAAGTTTTAAATAAATAAATAAATTATAGCACATAGAAACAATAAAGTGATCGTCAATCATATCCAAACAAAATAATGTGACGTATCTCGCTCTGATTGGTGTTCAATTTAACATGGCGGATTGCTATAGTTTGTAGTTCGGTTTTTGTTAATTAACTATTCATCTCACTCTATATAAATACGATTTTATTCTCTATGAACCTAATTTAATCAAATAAATACAAAATTTCAGTGTTTCTTGGTTACTATCATCGTGCCTACTGTAGATAAGATACATTCAGGTAGAGAACAAATTATCGCGGTCATTATGACCATCTCAGACAAATGAATCCAACAACAAAATATTCAATAACGAATCCCATCTCCTAAAAAAATCTGGGGAAAAGAGCTAGATGTACTGAATCGCATGTCAGATCCACAGGAAGCTATATAAATAATTTAATATACTTACGTAATTAATTTGTCAATATTTGCGAACCAAACGTTAGAGTCGAAATAGCCCATTCTCTGCCCCATCACCACCATTATATTATTGGTAGTGTAGTAAGGACCCTGGCGGACCTGCATCTTGTTGCCGAAATCCAGGATCTGGAATGAATAATCAGATCCTCAGGTTCTTGAGTCTTGATTAAAAGAACATGTCAAACTTGATCCTTGTTGTTATACGAACATCTGTTGGGGTCGCCCAACTTGGTTGAAATTGGGTGTGTTGTGTGATAATTTCAGCTTCTAAGTGTGAGAAGATATTTCGACTTTTGACTCACTCTCTCGAATATGTTGTTGAAATGCATGTCTGTAGTCACAACTAGCGGGTCCGTGCAGATGAGCCCGAAGCAGAACCCTGGAGGAGACCAATACCCGTCGAAGAGTTTGTGTGTGAAGATATCTGACTCAGCTCCTGGAAAAGGATTTGAAAAAAGGATGCTTGTACAAAGTTTTGTGTTGTTAGTTTCAAGTGCTGTTGTACTGCGTAATTTAAAAACAAACCCAAGGGACGAAAGCTCTTTATAGTCCACTGATAGACTATTAAAGGAGGCTATATAAAGTCAATGGACCAAAAAAGCATTTTATTTACAAAAATATTTAAATACTTCCACTGTCAAATTAACTTCTGAGAAGTGTCCGCGAAACAAATATCTTGGGATCGTATCACGCTATCAATCGAACCTAATAGGACCAAAAGACTCACCAAGATCATCACTCCCTCTCCAAACGAACTCCAAATTCTTAGCTCTCATCCTGGCCAGTTCATCATCGAAGCTGATTGGACTGATGAAGTGTCCATCGAACCCCATCTGTGCCATCAGAGATGCGAATTCTCTCGAATGTCCAAAGGTATCGGATTGCCAGGTGACTAAGGGTCTACCGCACTCCAAGAAGCTGGCATTGAGTTTTCTGCAAGACATTTTTTTGTCAACTTCTGTATTTTCATATTAGTATTTTAATGGCATCCGATGATGATCATCAAGTATGGTTATAAGATTCTCAGTTAGGAGGAATCTAACACTGAGGGGCGGCCTGGTCGCAAAACTGCGGTCAGACCGCAACATATAATGGCTGGACCGACAGGCAGGAGGGAGCCCAGGTTCCTGGAGGGGAACCTGAAATAACATGGTACGGGTCCTCCTCAGAGCAGAGCGCCTTTTTATAGTATATATGGCAAACAAGCAGACGTTTTGCCTGATGGTAAGCGATTACTGCCGCCCATGGACACCTGCTACACCAGAGATGTCACAAGTGCGTTGCTGGTCTTTGGAGGATGGAGGAGGATGGGGGAAGAGTTCGGATATGGGCCTCCGGTATACTCACTCACTCGGAGAAACACAGCGCAGGCGCTGTTTCAAACCAGTTTTCTGTGAGGCCGTGGTATCAATCTGGTCGAGCCGGCACATACGTACCGAAGCGTGGTTCTCCCACGGCACCTTTAGTAGGCTCATACAGGTGTATTTAAAAAAAATATATAGGAAAACCAAATGACAGAATCTGCTATTCAAAGCAATGCCCTGTCCTTACCTGAGCGCGTATGTGTAATGATCAATAATGGCATGATAATGAGCTGAGGCTTCGTCACTCATTCCCCAACCCCCACCGGCGAAGAACAGCCTCCCTTGACGGACGAGCTCGTAGACCATACGACGGACTGGAAAACATGTTAAAAGAGTTATACCAATAGGTTTTGTTGTGTGAATGTATATTTTTTCTGTGTATTGTTTGGGATGAGGTGACCGTGTGTGAAGATATGATAAATCTTTACAAATAAATATATTTGTAGTATCTGTTTGTGATTTTAAATTAACAACTTTTTACATAATGCATTTGAAAGTACATACGGTACTTAAATCAAATATATGTCTTTCAATAATTTCTTTGCCTTGTGGAGGAACGGGTGTTTGTTCCGATTAATCTCTGAATCGACTGGACCAATTTAAACCTAATTTCATTGGCAGATAGCTGATGATATAATAGGTAACTTAGATTACTTTTTTATGGTAAATTTGCCCCGCGGGGCGACTGCAAGTAACACCGTGTGGCTCAGCTAGTAAAAAACCAGTCAAAACTATATTATATTCAATACTTACCCGTACCGTCCCTATTTTTCCACCAATGAAAGAAATATGGCAAATCTGTCAACGTAAATCTGAAACAAACAAAAAAGAATAGGCAGGTAAAGAATTGGTCCGGGTGTGTTAATAGCAGCAGTTCCCGGATCCTACCCCTCTCAGGCGCAGAGTGGCACACGGTGTGATTTTAGTATGCCCGAATCTTACACACCGCCCCGCCACAAGCCCCAGTGGGGTGCAACCCCGTGGGGGATTCCACATGTTAATAAAAAAAAGTTCTATTCTTGTTAGTTACATTTTTCATTCTTGTTTTTATTGTTTTTTAGGTCCTGTACTTCTGATCAAAAATAGAAACCTTATAGGGTCACTTTGCTGTTTGATTGTCTATCTGTCTGACCGCCTGTCAAAACAGACGGCTTAGAAACGGGCGGAGCAATAGGCAAAAACTTAGTATATTATATAAAAAGTTCAATGAGACACAGAATAATATAATCCTAGTTGTACATTATATTACCGTGGGAGAGCCACGCTTGGGTACGAATGGGCCGGCTCAACCGGAGTGATATCACTACCTCACAGAAAACCGTGGTGAAATAGCGCTTGGGCTGTATTTCACCGATTGACTGAGGATATCGAGAGCCCAGAACTCAACTCCTCCCTCATCACCATCCCCCCAAAGGCCGGCAACTTGTGACGCCTCTGGTATTGCGGGTATCCATAGGCAGCGGTAATCATACACCAAAAAAAGTGCCGATCAATCTTTGTAATGAAAATTATTATAGAAAAGACTCACTTTCTCTTCAGGTCACTCCAAAGACTGGTTATAATCGAATCATAAATATTCTTTACGTATATACCGTTTTCATATAAATACGGTATGGTTTCATCTGTAAGCAAAGAGAATAGGTATGTTATACTCCATAATTGTATTGAGATGTGAAGCAAAAACTTCAATTTTATAATCGGCTCGACAGACAGTGGATTTAGGTTTTTTCACCTAATTTACCTTGACAATACAATACATCTGGCGTCTGTTTGGGTCGATCTATGATTTTTTATCTGTAGCTTCAATTTAACGTTCATAAATGTCACTTAGTGTCTTAATTAAATAAATAATTTTTAATATAAATTGAATTGGAATGTATATTCCTCCGTTCATTCGCTTATTAATATATAGATTTGTACTAACCTCCTTCGTAGTACTGGTAGAAAGTCATGCCACCAGCCAACTCAAGATGGGTGGCAGGAACTATGTGGACATTAAGGTAGTTCGGCTGAATAGTTGGACAAGCCTGTCAAAGTACAAGCACCCTCTCAATCTATACTAATATGTACATATTATAACGCTGAAGAGTTTGTTTGGTTTAACGTGCTAAATCTCAGACGCTACAGGCCTGGTTAAAAATATATTTCATTATTCGGCAGCCCATTTATCGACAAAGACTATATAATTTCACACTTCAACTGAGCACTGTAACAACGAAAGTCTTTAAAAATTCTTGAAAAGTGTTCCCTTTGAGGTGCTTATAGCCCATTTAAACTGGGTGATTAGAAACAATCACCGAGGGTAAGCAACGACGGTGCCGTCAGTACCTGGATGGTTGACCGATGGTGGCATGTTACCATGAGCGTCTCCGTGATTCAGAGGTCACGTCAAGCAGTTGGCTCGGTTGCTATCATAGGATAACAGTCGTGACGCTTAGTTGGAGGCCTTCGGGCGGCTTAAAAACATCCAACAGCAAGATTACGTAGCCACAACGTAGTCTTGCCAGTTCGGGACGTATGGCCTTAACATTCTCCTGAGATTGTTGTTATTGATTAATTGATTGATTGATTGATTCCCTTTGCGAGTTTCCATTAGGTGCGCTGAGTAAGTGATTAAAATTTCGCAAAAATCATGCATAATAGAATTGTTAATCCATGAAAACTGTAACAAGAAGTCTGTGACAGCAGATGTCTAGCTTTTAAGGCGGAAATCTTTGTAGTGCAGTGAGTTATCCTGACAATTCACCCCCTTAGTTGACTCTTACGATACCTACTTTACCGTACTCCTTCTTAAAAAGCTGGCAACGCACTTGTGATGCCACTGGTGTTGCGCTCGTGATCGCTTACCATCAGGCGATACGTCTGCTCGTTAGCCTCCTATACCATACAAAAAAGACTCGTGGGATGAATACACGGTGATGATGGTGGATAGGTAACTTTATATATTACTCATCCGTCACCATAAGGGCGAAGAATATCAAGAAGATAAAACGATTTACCTGATACCCACAAGCTTCTCCAAACTCTGCTACTGGAGTGAGAAGATCTATTGTAACATTGTCAAGACACCACACCGAATATAAACTAATTAATATTATAAATGTTTTGTATCCACACATCATGAACGTGATACCCACTACATAAATGAGAAATAATAGATTGGCGTTATTTAGTACACTTGAGAACAATGATATGGGTCTCAAAGATTTAGGAACTAGTAACGCTAGGCTGTTGAAATAAATTGTATTGATAAGTGTAATGAATGAAGAAGGTTGTTTACGGAATATAAAATATTTTCAAACAAGTACATTTCGAAAGTGTACAACAATGAAGAATATCTTTAAACGAGTAATTCTTGTTTATATATACAATCTGTATCTCGGAAATGACTTCAACGATTGACGTAAAATGGTTTTGGGGTAGTAAATCAACCTGGATAGGATTTTTATTTTAATGTACCAAAAATGAATAACCAGCAAGGTTCGGTCATCCAGGTACTATATAATAGATGAAACATGTTCATGTTTACGTTTTAGGGCCAAAGGGCTGGCCAAATGAGCTAACGATGATATTTTGTACCGTCTATGTTTTAATCCCACAAACGGACCAGCCGAGAGTACTTTTGCATCGCATACATTTGTACAGTGGTTTTGAATTTTTGTTATAAGTAGAGATTTATTTTTAAATTCGCTAGCGTTCTCATATGACGAGGTTTGCATTAGCTCCTGTGTGAAACGAATTCGTTGCTCTCTAGCGTTTTTAAATAAAACAACGTGCGGAAATAAATAACTGAGTCAAAGAGTAGTCTTTTCTCAACTTATTGTATGAAAATAGTAAATAGAAGAATATGGTGAAAATTCACAATCATTAAAAAATACTTGAATGAAATGGGTATTTATTTAAACGAAAGAAACTACTGAATCCTACACTCCATGTGGCCTAACACACTTGGCACGTTATTTTATTACTTTTAACTTCGTCTCAAATCAAACGAGTATTTGACAGTTAGAAATAAAAAAAAAACAAATTTGACACTTCACTGACAGCGCGCTCAATTGGAACTGAATTTATTGAAACATAAAATACGTAATATATAATTTATTTTGTTTATAATACATTTAAAAGTAAATAAAACAATTTTGTTTATAAATTTTAATCTCAGCTGCCAAATTATTTTGAGACAAACATATACAAATGTGTTCACACATACTGTGTACACATACAAACATACGTATGGTCACGTGTTAAGAGCGTAAATACCAACTATAATAAAAATGTATTGCTTTATTAGCTTTCACCTGCGGCTCCGCCTGCGTAAAGGTCTATTATTGCGGTGATTCTTCGAAGTGATATAACTTTTGAAAAAAACACTATATGTTAAGTGGAGCAAAAACCGTGGGAGAGCCACGCTTCGGCATGAATGGGCCGGCTCGACCGGAGTGATACCACGGCCTCACAGAAAACCGGTGTGGAACAGCGCCTACGTTGTGTTTCATCGAGTGAGTGAGGATACCGAAGGCCCATACCCCAATCCAACGCCCCCTATCCCCCTTACCATCCCCTTTCCCCCCAGGCCGCCATAGTGTGGGTCACCATGCTGCATTGTTCTTTTTCGCATTGAGGATGGTGACCACCACTCTTGGATTCTGCTCATGCTTTCCATCAGGCAGGGCAGAGTCATTTTGGCAGCTTAAATATAAAAAAAAAAAACATTAGTGAAACCCGCATGCAAATTGATTAAGCCGTTTCTGAGATTAATGTGCTCAAACCTACAGACAAACCAATAAAAATCCTAATAATCATTGTTTTATGAGTTGAAATATTGTATTATAGGAACTAGACTATAGGACTACTAATATAAATTTATATATACTTTATTTCGTAAATACATACATATTATACATAGAAAACGCCCAAACTCCGAAGTTTGGTCTGACCTGGGAATCGAACTCGAGATCTCAAGCACAGCAGTCGCATACGAAAAAACTGTGCCACGCAGCCGAGGTATTATCTGTCCAGAATTGGAATCGAAACCACAACCTCCGGTTTAGCAGTTAGGTCTAACAACCACTAGACCAACACGCCAGTAATTCGATATATTTTGACATGATCCGCCGAGTTTGAGTTCAGTCAACAAGTATAGTCTGTAAACAAAAGGTCATTTAATTGTAAACATAATAATATATGTTTGTAAACAAAAATAAACAATACAGTCGTTATATTAAACAGTTTCTTGAGATTAAAACAACAGACAGAAAGACAGCATTGATAGCTAAAGATATATGAAAACAATTCTTGTACAATATTTTTAGAGCGTGTAGTGTTTCAATAATTTTTTATGTTAACGAACCTATGACAAAATAGTAGAGTGTGTTGCAATACAAGACTAGGCGGAACTACGAAAGAGAATATAAAAAATAACTATTATTTCTTTCTAAAATATTTTATATGTAGAGTGAATATTTATAATGATTTTTCAAGTATTAGTTATAAAATTAATTTTATCCACAACTGCGATAGCTCTCGACGAAGTCAGCAAAAAGCTATTGACTCCGATTGTGGAGTATGGAGAAGCTTGCGGATATCAGGTACTAAATTTATTTTTCTTTCTTTTACAAGATAACTCCTGCATTAGGAATATACACCTTGCGTCGCGGGGACTTTACAAACATACATGTTTTTGTTTTTTAAATATACAAATAAATATTTTCGGACATTTTAACACACAACGCCATCTAGTCCCAAACTAAGCAAAGATTGTACTATGGGTAATAGACACCTGATATAAATACATATACTATACTTTTTTTTGTAAATACATACATATTATACATAGAAAAAACCCAACTCCGAAACAAATATTTGCAGATCATACAAACATTTGGTCCGACTCAGGAATCGAATCCGAGACTTCATGAGCAGCAGTCGCAGACGGTATCACTGCACCACATGAAACGATATAAAGAGCACCCGGCCTCAGAACAACAATTCATTTGAAACCACAAAACCCGACGCAGTAGGGATCGGCGTAGCTACCGCTTAAACCACTGACGTTTTTATCCCCTAAGGGTTCAGAGGTCTAATACGTCCTAATACTTTGTAGGTTATAATTTTATCCCTCTTACACAATATGAGAGTAAGCCTATTGCCGTAAAACCCTCTGGGAATGAAATGGCAAAAGACTGGAGATGTGGCGTTGCGTCGCCACGCTGCTTAACAGTAAATGTTTAATGTACCGTGACGTGTTGCCACGTTGTTTTTTTGTAATGGCTGTTTAAATGACTTTAATCTACCTGATGAGAAGTATGAGTAGAAACCCAATGTGGTGGTCACCATTCACATTACGGAAGTGGATAATGTAGCATGGTAACCTACACTATTGTGGCTTGATGAGATGATTTTTCACGCTCCGCCCGTTTAAAGGAATGATTAACTATACAAATCGTCATTAAATACTTTCGCCAATAGCCAAAATACAGGTTTCTACCTAGTTTGTCAACGGAGGCTGTCCTGTACTCGATATAACTTATACTAGTTTTAAGTTGAACAGATTGTATCTCTTTGTTTTCGCGCAATAATGTTTTGCCACTTCCTACTGCGCCAAGTGTTGTGGGTTCAAATCCTACATGGGACAACACTTTGTGTGATCCATAAATTGTTGTTCTAAGTCTGGGTGTACTTTGTGTCCGTTTCATGTATGTTTGTAAAGATCCCCGCGACACAGGAAGGTATATTCCTAATGTGGGAGTTGTCTATTAAAAAAAAAAAATGTTATTGTTATTAATAAATTTTTCTTCCTAACATTTTCTTCTGAACTAATTATTAAAACGCTTCAATATTAGCGGAATGAAAGTGTAGAGCAACATCTCACTATACCACCTAATGGTAGATAGGGAATGCCTGGAATAATTGGGGACCCATTGTTCATTTTGTGCATAAAGTTAATTAATATATTAGCAAAAAGAAGTGTATATAAGTATATAAGTAACTATTTCTATCTATTATGCGTTAAAAACTAAACCAATGAGCCGATTATAATTAACTTTTCCAAGGAGATACTACAATTCTTGAAGAAAGACTCTGATCATTATTTACCTTAATATGACATACATAGGCGCAGAAACACTTACAAAAGCTACTTATAATTAAAATGACTTTTGACTACACGGTTGGCCTAGTGGTTTCAGTGGTCCCCACACCGCTTCCTATTGCGCCAAGTGTTGTGGGTTCAAATCCTACATGGGAAAACACTTTGTGTGATCCATAAATTGTTGTTCTAAGTCTGGGTGTACTTTGTGTCCGTTTCATGTATGTTTGTAAAGTCCCCCGTGACACATGATGTATATTCACAATAAGGGAGTTGTCTTTTTAAAGAAAAAAAAAATTGGTATTTCCGCAGTCTTGTCCACAAACAAAGCCAGATTGTCTCAACGTCCATATAGTGGCTGCAACTCACGGAGAACTTGGCGGGTCTAGAACGTTCTTAGAGCACTTCACTGGAGGTAAGTGCAGATTACCACAGTTATGAAGTAGTGTCTCCAAAAGGCTAGTAGAGTAATAAAATATATATTCATAAAAATCTTAAGTTAAAAAACTTCAAAAAAAAATTATCTCAATATTTGACACGATGTTCAACCTGCTTCAAAAATTATTGATGATTCTTCTTATTCCTTTGATGATATGGCCACCAACCGGATCAGCTATTTCTGTCAATGTTAAGTTCTTTTTTGGTTCAAGGGGCGAACGAGCAGACGGGCGCCTGATGGTAAGCGACTACCGCCGCCCATGGACACCCGCAGCACCAGAGGCGTCACAAGTGCGTTGCTTGCCTTAGGAGGATGGGGAAGGGAATGGGGGAGGGGTTGAGGGTATGGGCCTCGGGTATCTTCACTCATTCAGTGAAACACATCGCTTGCGCTGTTTGACACCGGTTTTCTGTGAGGCCGTGGTATCACTCCGGTCGAGCCAACATATTCATGCCGAATCGTGGCTCTCCCTCGGTGAAAGTCTTCAAATGTTAAGTGTTCGTGTCTTCAAGTCTTCGTCGTGATGGAATTAGTTATAAAAAATATAAAAAATGTGGATGATAGGAAATGGGGGCCGTCTTTCGAAAAAACAAAAAACGATCTCGATATTTATCATCAACGCAATCTCAACTCACCACAGTGAAGCGTGGCGCCATATAGTTCTAAATGACATTTCGTTCTAAATGACACCAACACTATACCAACAAGTCTGATCATCAGCGTGGCATAGTAGGACAAAGAGGAGAGGCCAGCATTGAACTGTTATAAATTGTTAATGATACACTATAAAAACTTTCCTACATCAATAATAAATACAATTATAACCTAAAATAGCTTGCTTTGTTTACTTTCTAGATGGATCTCAGATGTTTGAGACATCAGATATTAATATGAAAAACATATTGGACTCTGTGATAACGAGCTTGTGGACTGACAGGGCGCGAACGTAAGTGTGTTTCATTAATGAGAACCTTACTTATGTGAACACGGCCGTTTGATCCCAAAGTAGGCAGAGCCAAAGGGCTAGAAAACTAAAGGGAACTAGCCTATTGATATATATATGTATATATGTATATTACAATAATATAACTCATACCGTATTGGTATAGCGGTTATTGTGGTTTTCTGATTATAGAAACACTTAATAACAGTTCGGAGTTTGGAAGTTGGGGTCTTGAACCCCCGTTCCTCGGAGAACAAGTAAAGCTGTCGGTCCTGCGCTTGATCTCTTCCTGGTCGTGTCGGCTAACCGTCCCATCGGATTATGAGAGAGAGTGAACAGAGTGCACCTATGTTTGCGCACACACTAGTGCACTATAATATCTCCTGCGAAGTTGGCTGGTCTCCGTTGCGACTGGCCGCCGTGGTTGTAATCGGCTAAGAGATCCACACAATAATACATAAAGCCATGCTTTTTCCTAGAGGGATAGGCAGACACAATTGTTCTCCACTTTCTACGGTTCTGACTCGAGGTGTTTGCTTCGTCCACATTCATGAATCGCTCTTTAGAATATCACCAATTTCGTCGGTACATTTTCGCTGTGTACAAATTCAGTATTTGAAATAATAATTTCGTGTGTCTTTTATCCTCCATCGTGTCTACATGGCCAAATAAATAAATACACACTTCATATATTTTAGACTAGTTTATGCCCGTGGCTCCCGCGTAGATGTCGGTTATCGCGGCATATAGTAGCCTATGTGTTATTCTGATGTATCAGCTATATTACTGTAAAGTTTCATCCAAATCCGTTGAGTAGTTTTTACGTGAAAGAGTGACAAACATCCATCTACACAAAATTTCGCGTTTATAATATTAGTAGGATTAATTGTACCCAGTCACAAATGATCAGAAATGAGTCCATTTACTCCGCGGCGTGGCCTTCCCACGATTAGTTGTAATGATTACAACTTATTTTAATTTCCAGATTTACTCTTTCCGACTTGACATACTTCTTTTTCTGGTGGAAAGACAGAGATTCAACTGGTAAGTATTCACAAGAAAAAAAAATCACCCTTAGTTGGAAAATTAAGAAATTTCGAACACTACAGTATTTATTTTTATGGCTGATGCATGTATTATTGATGCTTATATAAATTATGTCGGTATTCATTTTCAACGAACTACTTAGTGACCATATTTTAAAATTCAACACTATGTCTATTCGCATGTTTCATTCATACGATCTAATAATCAAATGATCAGGTCACAGGTTCCATCTTCCTCCAACTCAGACAGATAGTTAAAGATTAAAACTGCTTTCAGTTCGACGCATGGTGTACGAGCTCATCCGTCAAGGGAGACTGTTCTTCGTAGGGGGTGGCTGGGGTATGAGTGATGAGTCAACGGCGCATTACCACGCCATCATAGATCATTACACTTATGGCCTTAGGTATTTATACGAAATGATCTTTATACTTCCTTATACTTTTACCAAACTAGGTTCGGTGTCGGCTTAAACTCTAAAAAATTGTTGCGTGGAGCGATTGTTATAAGTATTCCACAATACAATACTGGTACTGAAAAATATCGTAGTTCTGTAGATAGACTGTTGACGGACTTGTTAGGGCTCCAGCTACCCGTTACATTTGCAATAGATGTTCACATGGGAATTCGAGCAAAATAATACGTCTGAATGTCAAAATCAAATAGCTTTTATTTCAAATAGGCATCTTCAGGTACTTCCGAAATGTTATATTAATGTCTCCAGTTGCGTGGCTCCAAAATGTTATTCTTTTAAAAAAAAGCAGATCTACATTTTTGTATACATTATTAATTATACAACAACAACGTAAAATAGCAAAATAAGTAAACTAATTTTCAAATATAAATAAGCTAAAATTAAAAAAAACTACGCAAGCACTTAATCGTGTAATCATACGCTAAAATGCCTTACAACATTTTGGAAAAGAGCTGATATTCTTAAAATGCTGGAGCGATATTAACCGAACATAGCTTGAAACCACCGCAAAGAAACTGGCTTTCAAATGGAATAAGCCGCATCAAAATCAATTCATCCGTTTTCTGATTATAAAGTAGTAGAGAAGTTTCTAAATAAAATAGACACAAAATATCGTTTCCCGTGTTTGGACCCATTCGACGCGCAATCGTAACATTTTATCATAGGTGTAATAGAAATATCAACGGATAGTAAAAAGTTGCGTTTTGGTTTGAACTATTATTTGTAAAGTTTTTCTTTATGTTTATTGTTTGTTTTGATACATGACGCTCATAAAAGGATTCAATTATATTTTGTTAGTAACGTACGACAATAATAAGATCGTCAAATAAAATATATTACGGTATCTTAGGGTATTTTGTTGTCAACTTTGAGAATAAAGTTTCGTAGACTTTCGTATCGAAATTTATACATTTACACGCTGTTGATACATGTATAAAACATATTTAAAGCATTAATTAGTAAAAATAAGAACATAAAAATACAAAAACATAAAACCAAACACTTTAAATAAATTTTTACTTCTACACAATAGGATAAATAGGGAATGAAGGAAAGTAGAAGACAAATCTAAACATGCAGATTTAAACAAAAAACATTTCCAAATTAGGAATATATCGTGTCACGGGGAAATTTACAAACATACACAAAACTGGCACAAATAACCCCAAGACTCGAAACATTAACTTATAGATCGCATAATAAAATAATAAATATACATATTGTGTGATTGTTCCTGTTGTACCATTTCGTACTATGTATATACAATTAAGATAAATAAATAAATGAAATAAAAATAAATAATGTGTTGTCTCAGGTAGGGCTTGAAATCATTAAACTCAGTGTAGTACTAAATAAATATATCTGACATCTAACACACAACGCCATCTAGTCCCAAGGTAAGCAGAGCTTGTGTTATGGGTACTGGACAACTGATATAAATACACGTATACGTTTTTTTGTAAATGTATACTTATTATACATAAAAAACACCCAATCTCCGAAACAAATATTTGCAGATCACCCAAATATTTTGTCCGACCCGGGAATCGAGACCTCAAGCACAGCAGTTGCATATGCTACCACTGCGCCACCGAGGCAGTCCAAAGAGAGTAAAAAGAAAAAAGTAGAAATCGAACTGTTGAAAGATCCATGCACATCAGCAGATGCGGCTAGGTTAATAAAATTTTATTTTTTAGAAAACTCAACGCTACTTTCTTGGAATGTGCTCGACCTCTGGTCACCTGGCAAGCAGATACTTTCGGACATTCAAGAGAATTCGCATCTTTGATGGCGCAGATGGGCTTCGATGGGCATTTTATCAGCCCTATCAGCTTCGATGATGAGCTGGCCAGGATGAGGGCTAAGAGTTTGGAGTTCGTATGGAGAGGAAGTGATGATCTGGGTAAGAAGTGTGTTATGTAACGCGCCTGGTCAAGATGACACAGCAACACAATATATTATCACAAACATAATATTCTTCAACCTGCACCATGTATATCATCTGACATTATCGTTCATATTCATATTATTTATGAATATGATCATAACGTATATATATTATCGATTATATTGTTTATCATAATTATTCTAATGATTATCAACATACAATCATTATTTGATAATACAGGATTGCGTAACTTTAAAGATTTATTACGCCGGAAGTACCATTGTTTAAAAAGAGTACAGACGTAATTATCCATATTTGTAAGTAGCGCCGGAAGCTGACAAGCGGAAGGCGCCAAGATATTGATATTATTTAATATGAACCAAACATTTTCCTGGATTATTAAGTTATTAGGTTATAATATATATAAGGTCGGAAAGATAACATTTAGTTAGTATTCTTACTGACTTTTAGAGTTTAGGAGTCGAATGTGCTATAAGTGCATTCCCGTGGGAAGAGGAGATGTCATATCTCAGGCCACACACAACAGCCTTTAAAAGTCCACTACTATATATAGGCCTGTCTTTGGCAAGGCGGTTTTCTACCATACCACACTACCATACACACCAGATGGATTAGTAAAGCATTTGTTTCAAGTTATCCTTATTTATGTAATACTGTTGTGGTGACTCCCACATACAACGCAATACAGAAAAACACTACAGCGCCATCTACCGAACATATACTGAATAACGGAGTAACGTAGTGTACGAAGAAACTACCAATCTTGCATCGCGCAATAGAAGTTCTCGGGCCTATTAATATATATATAAACAACTGCCAAACGTCAACCGTAGGGCGGTGGCCCGCCATGTCAGCTCCATATCACCTCGCTTGGTCGGAGGATTCTCCCTGTGGGTTAGAGAGTTCAATAACATATTTATAATTAAAATTGGAGACAGGTTATTCAAAACGGCCGTTAATAAGCAACTCTGTACAGCAAACCCTCAAAAACTGTTATCAATGATACGATAATGCATCACCACGCTAGCGAATAAATGTTCGTATTCCAGGAGCCGAAACCGACATCTTTACCCACAAGCTGTTTGACGGATACTGGTCTCCTCCAGGGTTCTGCTTCGGCATCGGCTGCTCTGACCCTATGATTATCACTGATGCTGAGTTCAACAATGTGGCGAACAGAGTGAGTATCCGCCGTCAGAATCACAGATTGATAAAACGACCGGCGTACACTCTTTTCGTGAAGGTTTGAAGGACGTATTGGTCCGGGAATACCGCAGGCAACAGTTCATTCCACAATTTTGTTGTGCGAGGCAGAAAGTTCCTAGAAAACCACACAGTTGACTGCCAGCCATCTAAGTGATCTGTGTCTCGGTCTGGGATTTCACGCTAACTCTATTTTCGCAGCTCTTATAGTCTTTCCAGAATATTCATAACAATATATTTCAATTCCTTTCAGATTCAAGCCTTCAGAAAACAGATAGTAGAACATCAAAGCCCTTTCTACACCACAAACAATGTCATGGTGGTTATGGGACAGAGAATGGGGTACCACGACGCGAAGATTTGGTACACGAACATTGATAATCTTATCAGGTAAGGTCTACTTAAAGTGAGAAGTACTAGAGATGGTTGATAGAAATTACTAGATTTTATCTCACAGGGAATAACAGGTTTTCTCCCGTTTATTGCAACGTTTTTCATTGATAATCCGCTCTTATCGGTAGTACCGTGATGATAGCTTAAAGCCTTATTCAATAACTGGGTCATCTGACAGTGAAATATTTTTTCAAATCGGACTAGAACTAGTAGGATGAGTGTGGGACATCCACAGGTCAGGTGGAGTGATGATCTGCGCAAAACGGCTGGTAGGAGCTTGATGCGAGAAGCAAGTGGCGTGAAATCGGAGAAGTCTATGTCCAGAAGTGGACTGCAATAGGCTGATGATTAGAACTTCCTGAGAATAGTATATAACCAAACAAAAAACTCTTCAGCTTCACAATATTTATAAATAAAAATGAAACATCAAAATGTATGTAGGCTCGTAATTTCCGATTGGCTGCACCAAGTTGGATAATTCTTTTACTATGTGTTCATTATTGTTAAGAGAACGGAAAAGAGATAACCGAAACGATTTTTTTGTCCGCGACTCTACACTATATGGGGGAATACGAGGTGAGCATAATTACTAAAACAAGTTTTTCAGAAATGTACAAAATATTTAGAAAAAAAACATATGGAAAACATATTTCATACATATATACATATTCCGATTTAAAGTGGAAGATATACGTTCTCGTACTCATCGCTTCGGTGCTTCCTTCCTGTACCGATCGGTCAAAACCTGGAACTCACTACCAGCGCACGTGTTTCCTTCCCACTATGATCCCGGGTTCTTTAAGCGGGGCGTGAAAAAGCATCTTACTAAGCCGCCACAGTTGGGGTCACCATCCTGTATTGTTCTTATTCGCATGAGGATGGTGTCCACCACTTTTGGATTCTGCTCATTCTTTTCATCAGGCAGGGCAAAGACATTTTGGCAGCTTATACATTGAAAAAAAATAAGGCGGTACGCAGTTTGTCGGGTCAGCTAGTAATTAATATAGATCGTGGTATATACACAAGATAATTCGTTTTTCAGATCAATAAACGGAGCAAAAACACAAAATGACATAAATCTCAATTTGATGTATTCCACTCCGGCTTGTTATTTAAAGGAAATCAAGAAAGCTTTGTAAGTAGATGACATAAATATCTTTTAAAGAGTTTTGTTAACTAACTATTTAGTTTTATCCCATGCTATTTTGATATTATTTTAGACCTATGTTAAGATCGAAACAGGACGATTTCTTCCCGATAGCAAGCGATAAGAATACCTATTATAGCGGTATGTTCTACTCGAGGCCCGCCATTAAGTATTTAGCCAGGGAACTGCATTTATACTTACTGGTAAGTTCGTTATATCCAATAAATCAATGAGCACCCTTTAACTGTTATAGCTGGACATAGGCCGCTGTTTAGAAACGAGGTTTTGTTCTACTGTATCACGCGGGTCGGACGTTTTGGAACCCGAGACCCTGCTCCACCGAGGCAGTCAAAAATATGTATTATATTATATTTTTACATTTTGTGTTTGTAGATAGCAAAACAACTGCAGCTGTTTGGACACCTGAAGAACCATGATCAACTATTCGAAGATATTGAATGGATTGCTGGTAAGACACATTATTATATTTATATAGTATAGGGTCTAAAGGAGCAGGTATGTTACCTTTGGTAAGTGATCACCTTGCCCATTGACACATGCATGCAAAAATGAAAAGAAAGATGCTGCCTTTCCAGTTTCTTCCCTCGCAGAATAAGGAGGAGAGGATTTTATTGATTGCAACCCCAGTTTTCTGAGAGGCCATGGTATCATTTCAATCGATATGATCTATTTGTGATACAGTATTGCTGTTCAACTAACGTCCGGGTATTTTTTCATTTCTGCCATTTCATACTGAATACAGTAACCTCACTGAACAGTCCTGCATCAACAGAATCCCAAGATTCGTACGAATCTTTTCTAAATCCAACCCAAGTTACTTGAACCCGAAACCACCCCTCCCTCTGGTTTTGTGCCTCCCTTTCCCTCCCCCCACCTCCCTGTTAAAATGGTGGTTTCCAGGGACTAAGACAATACATCTGCTTTTTATTTTTAACTCGTTTTGTTCTGCACTCGATATATTATTGTATGTTCTTCTTCTTTTGATGATATGGCAATTAGCCGGATCAGCTATTTCTGCCAATGTCGAGTATTTCAAGTATTCAATTCTAAGTCTTCGAGACTTCAAGTCTTCGTCGTGATGGAATAAATGAAAAAAATATAAAAAATGTGGATGACATGAAATGGGGACCGTCTTTCGCAAAAACAAAAAACGATCTCCATTATTCTATGTTCCACCATATCTAAAATAAAGGCTCATAATACTGGTCTCGGCTGACATAGGCCATATAAATTTTATCAAATTATTTTACTAGTCACTTATTAGTTTTTCAAATATTGTTTATATAAGTACAGATATACTTTCTTTTCCAGGTGCTATTTTAGACCACACAGTGCACACCGGGGATATGAGAGAACATGTAAATGCTTATTACACTATGAAAGCGCATAGAGGCAAGGAGTTGTGTATGCAAATTATACGCCAAGCTTTCAAGTAAGTATAAAATAAAATTGCCAGACTAAAAAACAATAGTCAAACGAAGTAAAAGTGATAGCTTTAGAACTGCGTTATATAATAAATTCCATCCGCGTGGATTAGAATATAGAGGTGACCACCCCTATTCACCCCGTGGTTGTCGGAAGAGCCGACTGAGGGAACAAACTACCAGGACAACAGCACTGCGAAGAGAATGAACACTTGACACAAGCGCTATACCAACCAGTCTGACCAGTAAGGTGTAGTAGGCCAAAAACCTCCTTTTAACGAGATGCGTATGTTAAGCAATGGACTACTGTTAACTACCCACGCTGTGTTATTTTCTTATTTTTTTTTTGTAATAATCGCCTGGTGATGATGACCCGCAACACCAGAGGCGTCATAAGTGCGTTGCCGGTTTTTGGGTGATGGAGACTGTGAGGCCGAGGTATCATTCCGGTTGTGCCGGCCAATTCATGCTGAAGCATGACTCTCCTTCTAATTTATAAAAAATATAAATATTATTGACTCCTTGCTGTTAGTGTCGCATATACTTTCATCTGCATTTACTGAAACGCTGTTAATTTAAAATTACATACAGATTATTGTTATTTTGGCAGTCAGCTTCGTGGGTCACCAAATAAAACTCCTTATTATATGTGTCCGTTTAACGTGAGCAGCTGCTGGACCATTTCTAACAATAGATCTTATGTGAGTATATATAAAGCTTAAACCTATAGACCACATGAGCGTGGATATCGACGCCTTGAGATCTTGGAAACTATCTGACCGAATTTCAGTTTATTACCCGACTGCGTTAGAAGGCGGAGACTAACAATACTTTGTTACCTACGGGCAAAGGAAGATCTACCAAAACTATGTTTATCACCGCATACCACGCACCAGAAATTAGTACCTGGATGACTGAGATTTGCTCGGTCCAATAAAAGAAAAAAGTTTAGTGGCGCCCTCTCTTGGTACGCCCTGGTACTGTTTTATTCTTCTCCGATGACAGCGCAATGGATGTTATTCCAGTATAGTTTAATGTAGTTCGCTCGAGTTGCGATATTTATCTAAAAGGAATCCGAATTTATTCATCATGACTAATTGTAAGTAATGAATTTTATTTAATTTATTTTATAGATCGTGATTTACAATCCCCTCGCATGGCGTGTGACCCTTCCAGTGAGGTTACCTGTTCAGAGGGTCAAATACAACCTGTACGATAGTAAAGGTACGAAACAAATCATTAATATTATTACAAAATCCGGTTCTTTGTCAACAGCCTGCCTCAGTAACGCAACAACAGCTTATGAATTTGAAGTGGTAAACCAGTTAAGGCATCAGTCAGTCTGGCTTCCTTTTCTCTCACGCATTACACGCACGGCAGCGGTAGGCAGGATCTTCCTCTCTCACTCTGACCCACAGCACTTGCCTACTTCGGAAAATTTCAATATTAAATCTTATCTTAGAACAGTTTAACGGGATACGACATACGACGATTCTAAAACGGCGACACTAAACCATTGGGCTACAATATAGAGCAACACAGACCACAGACATAGCGTCTTTATCTGTAACAAAATATAGTGCGTTTCAGTCAAATAAAATAGTTTTTTGACGTCATATTGGCATCAGGTTGCCATAGTAAGAAAACAAAGTGAAATAGATAGACATTCTTCGGGGAAATATTGAGAGTTTGCATATTGTTAGATGCAAACTTACCCTTACCCTTATTTAAAACACGAACAAAACCATTTCACACCCAGTTAACCTCATTCTACCTCGCTGTCTCGGTGGCGCAGTGATATGCGACTGCTGTACTTGAGGTCTCGGATTCGATACCTGACTCGAACCAAATGTTTGTATGATCAGCAAGTATTTGTTTCAGAGTTTGGGTATTTTCTGTATATAATATGTATTTACAAAAAAAAAGTATCTTGAGTATTTACATCAGCTGACTAGTACCCATAACACAAGCTCTGCTTAGCTTGGGACTAGATGGCGTTCTGTAAATATCTGAAATATTTATTTATCATTATTATTTTGCGATATAACAGTGTAACACATAGGTCTATTTGGGCTTCTATGATAAAGGCGAACGCCTGCATGTGGTTACTCTCTGCCGTGCTAAGATGCTATCATACTGAATATTTTATATTACCGGTGTAATCCCAAATCGTATCCCTGAAACCAAAATCCGGTGCTCCACTATCCACGGCCATATTTTTCGTCAGTACATAAATTAACACATATTGAAACATTACACAACACAGCGATAGCATTTGACTGTTGGTGTATGATATCGTACTGTGTAACAATGCCTATTTTGTTTTAGTCCACAACGTTCTTTGACCGCTTCAATCTATTTGTAATACTATTCTAAACAGTGTTATGCCCATTTGTGTTACAAAGTCCAGCCACAAAGAGATTGTTGATAGATAAAGAAGAGCACTCATCTTTCTCCATTGTACAGGTGACACAATTGAACACTCCATAATAACAATACCAGAATTCGCCAGAAGTATACCAGAAAGATCTCTGCCAACTCACTCTCCAGCTCTGTATAATGAAATGGTATTCATAGCGGAGAAGATCCCACCAATGGGATTCCGGTCTTACTATTTAGAAATGGAAGGTTCTAGAATAAAGAGGGAAATCATTAAGAAAATGACGAAGAGTAAGAAGAGAAAGTTCCTAACGCGTCAGTCACACAGCTTGAAGACTTTAGACGATAACCTGATCACTCAATATGAAGATGACTATTATTTGGATGATTTGACTCACAAGCCCACAATTATAGAATTTGCTAACGTGTCAAAGGTACTGTCAAACTTTGTTGAGTTTCAATTAAAAATAACTAGATGGCGGTAGGTGTAATTCCTTAACGCCATCTATCATAAACTGGACTCGGGGTCTTCATTCGGCAACCTTAAAAAACCATCAGTCAACGACAATAACTTTGTTGCCTTCACGTGCAAAGTAATATCAATCAACAGGGTGAATGGAGGAGGTGTAAATACTCCGTAGTCTGACCAGGTTTTCAAGTGTATTACATATAATTTGACTCTAATCATTGCTTCCAGGGTGAAAAAAATGCACTAAAGGATTACGACTACGTTTTGACACCACGAACCAAAACCAATAAGACTGAACAAGTAACTGAAGCTCCTAAAGTAAAAGGTGATACAGGAGAATATCGCCTAAATAATAGTTCGCATGAAACCATTACGTGAGTAAACTAGCGTCCGTGTATTGACGGAGTAAGATTAGGGAGTATCACCACTCTTGTACATCTCGTGGGTGCTGTAAGAGCTGACTAAGGCACCAAATTACCAGGACAACGGTAATGCGAAGAGAAGCAATTTAAGAATAGATATCTGACCACCTTGGTATCTAATGAACTGCATGACTATTAAAACCCGTTGATGGTAATTTGTACTTTAACACTCCGTATTTGAGTCATTCTTCATCTCGATTTATTAACGGTTCCTCATAAAATATCATTTATTTTATAGATGGACCTGCCAAAGCAACTTTAATCTGCCTGATGGAATGCATAAGCAGAATCTAAGTGCAGTTGGTTACCATATTCGTTGCAAATGAAGGCAATGCAACATGATGACCCACACTATGGCGGCCTATTAAAATGCTTCCGTATTATTGGACCTCGAGTCTCCCACTTACTAACGAAACTGCTTTTTCAGTCCACGTCAACTATACTTTAGAACTTCATCCACCGGGTCTCCTACTCCAACACGCACAGAACTGTCTATCATCAACTCAACTGAAAATTTAGCCACTGAAACTGCAACTACGCCCTCTACTGTCACCACACCCTTTTCAGCAACTACTATTAAAACGGCAATTGATTATAGTGATGAAGTAAGCCACAACATTAATGATGAAGAGAATAATGAAGAAGTTACTTGGGAACAGGAGTTCATGTTCAAAGAGTTAGAGGGAACCGGTTACCATAGTGTCCAAACTTCGGATAACTATATTAAAAATGAAGTGAGTAATTTATCCCGTGTGCTGATTGATTAAGAGTACGAAGTGTTACCATCTTTATTCATTCCTTGGGTGGGTTTGGGGAGCAAACTGAATAGGAGAACAGCACAGTGAAAAGAAGGAAAATTTGGAACAAATACCAGAGTGGTATATAGCCCAAAAATCCTTCCAAGGAGGGCCCTATACCCAACTGTAAACTAGTTAATTCTATTAATGATGATGCAGAATAACACCTAATGTATTTTTTGTTTTGAAATATAGTAAGCCTTTTTATTTATTATCAAATCAACCGTTTTCTATTCCAGTACATAAACATCGAAATAAACCGGAACGTCAACAGGATCTCAGGCATTTCATTATCAAACGGAGTTGCCATAAATCTAGACATAAATATGATGTATTATTTTTCGGATAAGAAAAAGTCAAACGACTATATCTTCAAAGCTATGGATCCGGACCCGGAGTTCATTTCGAAGCATCCGATTTTAGCTGTTGTGAAAACGAAGATGGTCGAAGAGGTCCATCTGGAGTTCTCTTCTTACGCGGGTCTTGCTTTAAGGCTGTATAAAGAGTTGCCTTATGTAGAGATAGACTGGCGTGTTGGGCCAATTCCAGTAGACGACGCAAACGGTAGAGAAGTTTTTATAAGATATTCCACAGACTTGCAGAATAATGGAGTTTTTTATACGGATAGCAATGGACGGCAGACAATCAAAAGGATAAAGAATAAGAGATATACACATCAGCTGGTGAATACTGGGGATGTATCAGGTGAGTTCGGATGAGTAAGTTTTTAAATAAAAGAATTTTTAATAGGTCTTTCTTAGAAAACTGTTCCTTGTGGTAAGAGTTATTTTGTAAAAATTATTGCAGTGGGAAAATAAACAAAGTAGTCGAAAGGACCACTCAGTTGTTATTTTTGGATATGCAACTTTTTTTTTATGGTATAAGGGGCAAACGAGCAGACTTATCGCCTGATGGTAAACGATTGCCGCCGCCCATAGACACCCGTAACACCAGAGGTGTCACAAGTGCGTTGCCGGCCTTTGGGATGGGGAGGGATTGGGATATGGGCCTCCGGTATCTTCACTCACTCGATGAAACACAGCGCAAGCGCTGTTTCACACCGGTTTTCTGTGAGGCCGTGGTATCACTCCGGTCAAACCGGCCCATTCATGCCGAAGCGTGGCTCTCCTACGATTGATACTGTTTTTTTTATTGAATAAGGGGCAAACGAGCAAACGTATCGCCTGATGGTAAGCGATTACCGCCGCCCATAGACACCCGTAACACCAGGAGTAAATTCTTTTGTTGAAGGTTGATTGACTTTTAATTAAAATTTGTCGACCTGGGCTATGTGTACTGGCTGTGTGTGCACCTAATATATCAATATAATATCTAGCTTGACCGTTAACAAGTCACATGACCACGATGAGCTTCCATTGGTCTTTGATAATTTTGAAAGAGGTACTCGGTGGTTAGCGAGGTATTCTAGATCAAAATTGAATTTCTAAGGAAGAGAGGCATATGTCCAGCAGTATGCTATTAAAAGCCGTTGATGATGATGATGATGACTCTAAAGGTGACAACGCAATTGTGTCTCCTGAGTTCTAAGTGTCAAAAGGCAACAATACTTACCATAAGATCATTTCAAATTCCCCATAAAAATGGATTGAATGTTTCAAACAATAAACATCAGTCATTATATTTCTTTTTAGCCAATATATATCCAATAACTTCCAAAGTATACATTGAAGACACTAAAAAAAACATCCGACTTTCAATTTTCCCTGACCGCGGTGAAGGTTGCACATCTTTGGATGATGGGGATCTTGACATCATGGTACATAGACGGCTCGCAACAGTCGATTATGGACCTAACAACATTAACGGTACAACAGACGAAACGGGTCTAGTAATCAGAGGAAAACATCGCTTGTATCTCTCAAAAGCGGACTACAAACCTAACAAATTCTTCGAAAAGAAATTCGCCAAAGAATTGGAGATACATCCAGAAATCTTTACATCGGCACATCCTTTCTATGACTCCAGTATCAGTTTTACAAATTGGTCTGAATGTAGAAATGAGTATTCTGCTCTGAATAAAATATTACCTATAGGTGTACATATACTGTCTTTTGAGAAATGGAACGAAAATCTTTTAATTCGTCTGGAAAATTATTTAGAAGAAAATGATGTAGTCAAAAATGGATTGAAAATGGTTAATATTTTAGATCTATTTAAAGATTACTTGATAACAAATTGTGAAGAAAGGATGTTAGCTACGAATATTCTGAGGTCGGGATATTCTAAGATGGAATGGCAAAATGATAAATTTGTGAAGAAATTTAATGATGTTTATGGTAATGTGAGTAATGTCGACTTTGTTGAAGACAGAATACAGCAGTATGATAGAGTTAACTGGTCCGCAGGTATAAGATTAGTCCCGCAACAGATAAGAACATTTGTATGTAGTTACAAGCTCGTTGGGCAAATGGTTTAAGTTTTAGCAACTTTTGAATAAGAAATTTCTTTAATTCTACTTTTGGAATAAACTTTTTGAATAATTTTATTTTTTTAATATAAAAACACCTGACACGCAATATCATCTAGTCTCAAACTAGGCAGAGCTTGCAATGTGGAAGCTAAATTGAATGATAGAATACTCTTTAAGTGAATACATATAAACATATTTACATAATACACATTGACGACGCTTATTAATCAACATCCCATAATGTCCCACTACTAGGCTCGGGTCTCCTCTCAGGAGAGGGTTAAGGCCATACATCCCCACGTTGGCCAAGTGCGGGTTGGGAACTGGCAAGAATACGTTGTGGCTACGTAAATCTTGCCGTTGGATGTTTTTAAGCCGCCCTCCAACTAAGCTTCACGACTTTTATCGTATGATAACAACCGGCACCGATTGCTTAACGTGACCTCCGTATCACGGAGACGCTCATGGTAACATGCCACCGGCGGTCACCCATCCAGGTACTGAACGCGCCCTTGTTACTTACCCTCGGTGATTGTTTCTAATCACCGAGTGCAACTGGGCTATGAGCGCCTCTTCAATGCCTATACTCCGAAATAAATTGCAGATCATTCAAATACTTGGACCGACCCGGATTCAAGCCCGAGACCTCAGCACAGCAGTCGTATAGATTGCAACTGGCTCCACCGAGGTAGTTCTTGCAGATACTTGAAAAACAATTGATCGAACATGTGGCTAGTTTAGCAAATTATGATGCATATAAAGATTTTGTACAATTTGGTCCTAATAAAACGACATAAAAATATTTAAAGCTATGTTAGAAGATATTTGATGAATGTTTGATGGGATATTTCTCTTAAAAAGCTTCGATACAGGACTATACACAAAAATTTTAAACGAGCAATCCTATATCTTTATTCTGTAATTTAAATCTCGGTAGCAGCTCCAACGATTTTCGTAAACTCTGGTATGCAGGAAATTTCGGAGGCGAAAAATTGATTTAGCTAGGATTCATTTTCGGAAAATTTATCAAAAAAAAAAACGAACACAGGTGTGTCATTCAGGTACTGCAATAATGGCATGATATAAAACAATAACTTCAATGTTCGTGAAGTCAAGAAACAATTCAATGCTGTCGAGACATAAAAAATAATATAATTAAATAATAATATTTCTTATGTGACTGCCACCTTGGTTTAGTGGTTAGCGTAAGCGACTGCAGATCAAGAGATCTCGGGTTTGATTCCCTGGTAGGACTGCTGTTGGGTTTTTCTTACAAGTAATTCTTAATAGCAGCCCGGAGTATATAAGATGGCGGTGTTTCCCGCCCTTGCCTCGGAGAACACGTTAAGCCGTCGGTCCTGGTTGTCAAGAACATCTATGGCAATCGTTATTGGGAAGTCAGGCCATCGATTTAACTGACAACTAGTTCAACCTTCGAAATCGGTTCACCCTCAGGGTTGCAGAGGTCCGATGCTGGTCACTCCGTGGAAAAACTGATACTCAGATCAAACCGGTTGAATTAGTAACCGACACCAAATAATCTTGGGAATAATAAAGGCTAGAAAGATCAAAAATATCTCGTGTCGTGCGCAACAAAAGAGTGGCTATGAGTTTCTATGCCGGTATTCTTCTCATAATGCTTTACACATTTTGGAAACTGGAACTTATGGACCGACACAGTCAGGCAGTGGATTTTGGTGTTTTCGCTTAATTCACATTGACAATACAGTACATCTGGTGTCTGTTTGTGTCGATCTATGATTTTTATCTGTAGCTTCAATTTGACAATAAATATTTCGGAAATCTAACACACAACGCCATCTAGTCCAAGCTAAGCAGATTATATTGTTTGTATGTTGGACACGTAGATACCCGATACAAATACATGTAAACTTTCTTTTGTACATACATTGAAAACAACCAAATTTCGAAACAAATAGTTTTTTTTTATGATATAGGGGGCAAACGAGCAGACATATCGCCTGATGGTAAGCGATTACCGCCGCCCATGGACACCCCAGACATAACGCCTGATGGTAAGCGATTACCGCCGCCCATGGACACCCGCAACACCAGACTCGTCACAAGTTGCGATGCCGTCCTTTTAAGATTTTTGCAGTTCATACAAATATTTAGTCTGATTCGGGAATCGAACCCGAGACCTCATCGCCTCATCGAAGCGCATTAGTCGCCTACGCCACCGGGTCAATTATTTATTTGTCCTGGTTGAGAATCGAACGACCTCTTACTTCACTATAAATAAAACAATAAAAAACAAAAATATAACAAATATATTTATTCTTAAAACTACACCATGATTACAAATACATTACATATACTATTAAAGTATTTTTTTTATGATTCTGGTGGCAAACAAGTAGACATGCCACCTATGGTGGTTACCATCACCCATGGAAATCTAATTAAATGTTGCAATTAAACCTTTGAATAGCTAAAAAAAAACCACCCCTAAAATAGGGATAGAAGTTATTGGTTTTCGGTCCCGTCACAACATCGCCGGTCAATTATTTTTTTTAATATCAATGCTATTTTATTTTTTGAGTCACTTTTAATAAGCCTTAACCGAGAACCCATTTAAATAATAATAATAAATCTTATAATTTAATAGAATTGAGTAAATTATATTAAATAATATGTACGAATACAAACGATTACAGGACAAATGATCACGTAGGTTTTGGCAACAGAAAGCCATAGATTTAATTTTAATTGTATTGTGTTTATGTTAGTATGGATAAGATATATAACATAACGGGGTTTTTATTTATTCACAATGGATATATGTAAAAATTATGAGAGTGATAGACTGCGAAAGTAAGAGAAAAGAGAGTGCACCTGTATATGTGCACACACTTGTGCACTATATCACCTGCGTAGTTGGGTGGTCTCCGTTGACACTTGTCGCCATTGCCGAAATCGGGTAGGAGTACACCATATAGGAAATAGTCGGATTTTGCGGTGACAACCAATTCACTTAAAGCAATCTATTGCTGAAAACTATATTGAAATCCGTTCAGTAGTTTAAAAGATCAAAGTGAACAGATAACGGAGCCGACTTTTTTTTTTAATAAATATTTCGGACATCTAACACACAACGCCATCTAGTCCCAAACTAAGCAGAGCTTTATTATGGGTACTAGATAACTGATATTAATACATAAATACTTTTTTTTGTAAATACATACATATTATACATAGAAAACACCCATACTCCGAAACAAATATTTGCAGATCATACAAACATTTGGTTCGACCCAGGAATCGAACCCGAGACCTCATGGACAGCAGTCGCGTACGCTACCACTGCGTCACCGAGGCACTTTACTTTATACTATGTAAAAATACAACCAAGGACAACTAACAAGATGCCATAGCCAGCAATGGAATGGCAATAGGATAATGATGAATTAAGATAAAACCGAACCTATCAACTATTAATCCAGGAGTCCCAATATAACAGTCTTATCCATACTAATCTTACTATTGTTCCAAATCCTATATAAAATACACAAAATTAAAAAATAAACTTGATAACTTATAATAGTTCTTACAAAGATTTGCATCAGAGGATGTGACGTGGACCATCTTAGAGCATCTTTCTAATCATATAGTTCAAGATACCGCCGTTGCGGAAGTAAGTTAAGTCCACTTCCGTGTCGAAACGGACTTTCACTTGGAATGATTTGCCGTTGTCCACCTGTGGGCAAAAAATAGTAATAATTATTTATTACTTTTAGACGTGTATGTCGGTTATCGCGGTCAAAAGTGATATATAGAATAGGGGGCAAACTAGCAGACGTATCGCCAGATGGTAAGCGATTACCGCCGCCCATGGACACCCGCAACACTAAAGGCGTCACAAGTGCGTTGCCGGCCTTTTATGGGATGGGGAGGGGAATGAGGGAGGGGTCAAAGTTATGAGCTCCAGGTATCCTCACTCATTCGGTGAAACACAGCGCAGGCACTGTTTCACATCGGTTTCCTGTGAGGTCGTAGTATCACTCCGGTCGAGCCGGCCCAATCGTGCCGAAGCGTGGCTCTCTCTATATACTCATCCCATATACTCAAGCGGACAAAAAGTAGTTCTTACATTTCATTCTAAATACACACATATTATAGATAAATTACACACAGAACCAATGATATTGGTCAACATGCAAAGATTTGTCCTAAGTGGGAATAGAACTCAACATCTCTAGGTTAGCAGTCAATAGCAAGCAAAAATTTTTACCTGAACAGTTATGATGTCTCCAGGGTTGAGCTCTTCAGGTAAGTTGATAGTGAACTTCTCGCTACCATTCAGGCCGAAGGTGTCTGCGTTCTCCCCTGGGAGAAACTGGAGGGGGATGATGCCCATACCGACCAGGTTCGATCGGTGAATGCGTTCAAACGACTCCGCGATAACTGCTTTGATACCCTATCGAGAAATAAATATTTTTCGAACATTTTAACACAACGCCATCTAGTCTTAAACTAAGCAGAGTTTGTACTATGGGTACTGGACAACTGATATAAATACATTTATACTTTATTTTGTTAATACATACATATTATACATGGAAAACACACAAATATTTGCATATCATACAAACATTTGGTCCGAATCAGGAATCGAACCCGAGACCTCTAGCACAGCAGTCGCATACGCTACCACTGCGCCACCGAGGCAGTCAAAAATACAAAAGATGTTAGAACTTTATATGAACGTTCAGATGACTTATTATTTCTATATATTTATCTTTATTGTACACACTTAACAGAAAGAAGAAAAAGAGTTGCAACATACAAATGCGATGATTGGCGGTCTCATCACTCATGGCGGTCTCTCACAGACCACCTTTATACGGATAGTTTGGTGACATTAATTAGGGTACCAGTAGTAGGGTGCACAAATAAACGTTAAATGAAGACTAAAAAGTTAGCCTAGTGGTGTCAGTAGTGTACGCGAGTGGCGTGAAGCCGCCCGTCGAGCCACTATGGTTCGGTGGTCGTCGCGGCTGGAGGCTCCACGTGCTGGGTTCGCCACCGTGGAGGCGCTCCAGCCCGTCATCCTCAAGTGGGCAGGGCGGCAGCACGGGACTCTTTCCTTCCGACTGACGCAGGTGCTTTCCGGGCACGGTTGCTTCGGGAAGTACCTGCACTCGGTCGCGCGGAGGGAACTGAGTCCCGCCTGCCACCACTGCGACTGCAGTGAGGACTCGGCCCAGCACACGCTGGCGGCGTGCCCCGCTTGGGCGCCGCAGCGTCGGGCCCTCACTGCAGTCATCGGAGGAGATCTCTCGCTGCCGGCCGTCGTACGCTCCATGGCCGGCGGCGAGAGCAGTTTTACCGCGGTCGCGACCTTCTGCGAGGAAGTCATCTCGCAGAAGGAGGCGGCGGAGAAGGCCCG